>JAURVB010008678.1:0-273768 GCA_033002965.1 Piper betle | reverse complement strand
GGCTTAGTTACGATAAATGTAACGAAAATCTCCTTGATCCTATATTGACATCGATTAATGGACGAGATTATTATTTTGGAATAATGACATATGTTTTTGAGCTCATAAGGTTATATAATTATCTTCGTGTATATATTAAGTCCAAGTGGGAGATTGTTGGATGTTGGACATAAATATATACGTGAATCAGGAATTGTGTCATATGTTATTATATAATGATGGCCTAAATTAAATTGATCTACTAAAGTGAAAGGTTATGGGCCATAAATTAAGGTGTGGAATTCAATGTGAAAAGTGTAGAATTCAATGTATAGATACCTTTTCATATTTCTCTTTTTGTGATGGGTGAAAATGAATTTATGAAACTACAACTATAAATAAGGAGGTTATGGTCCCTAAATCAATAAGCAATTTTTGTTCCGGTATCCCATTGTCCAGAATTCAGGTTTTGGAAAACTCTTCTTAGATTCAGAAGATCAAAACCTAAGGTGGTCAAGACTCTAGTTTCTCTTATGGCTGCAGGTACGCTTCCGCTATCTAGTTTATTTACTCGATGATTTGATATGAAATCTAACAAAGTACTACACGTCGATCTTCCCCGATCGGAGCGGAGCCCTCCGCCGACCTCTCCGATGTCATAGACGCATCGGGCGTGCCGAGCCGGTGCCAACGGTATCCTTACCACTGCCATCCCGTTGGAACCCGTCACTGAAAGACCGCTGGAGCCACCTTTCTCCTGCCGGTGCCCTAGCCCATTGCCGGAGCCCAGGAGCGGCGGCGCCAGATCAGCACAAAACGAGGCGATCAACTAGAGGGAGAGGCTGCAATGGTTGGCCATGGAGAAGATCAACCTTGACAGGACCCTTCATGAAGAACCACCTGGGCAGCTACGAGTGCAAGCTCTGCCTCACCCTTCACAACAACGAGGGCAACTACCTTGCACACACCCACGGGAAGCGCCACTAGACCAACCTCGCCAAGTGCGCTGCGCGGGAGGCCAAGTATGCGCCGGCGCAGCCCGAGCAGGACACGGTCAAGGTCATCCTCCGCAAGGCTGGTTCATATGCTTCATTGCTTTCCTTTTCCTACTGTCTTCATAAAGTAAAAATTGGTTAGCAAGTCGGGATTTTGAGACAAATTACTCAATGCCGCAAAATTCCATACAAACAACATTGAGGTCGCGCTAAACAAAATGCTGAAATTAGTGATTTTGCGTGCTTTGATCTGAAAAATGTTGTATTGGTGAATGTGTGCTTAGTTGCAAGGTTTTCCACGGAGTCGGAAGTTCTATTCATTATATAATTGTTTAAAAATTCCTACGAGATCAATCGAGATGTCGGTCGTGCGTTCTTCAAATTAGGTTTATGTTTTAATTCAAATTTTGGTGTGAAGTTAATACCAAAAAATGGAAATTGGTGTTTCTTGTGAATTTGGTGCCTTGCTTAACATGCAATTAAAAAATTTCTCCATGTAGTAAAAGGCTATGGGCATTCTAATAGCTGTTGAAAAAATATAAATGGATATCAACGGAGGAGATGGGACCATAGGTATTGATACATTTGAGTAAGGAGAATATTATTTCTTCTGATTGATGTGTTATAAAAAAGAAATAATATCTGAAATTACATATAAGCTTTAATGTGAAGTCTTTGTGGGGGGAGTTGTCATAACTACTTCCTATTGTATGTTTTTTGGAAGATTGTTTTTAGAATTGCTATTATTTTTTACTATGAAACCTTGTCACTTTGAAATAACGGTTTGTTTGGCTTTTTAAGTTTGCCACTTTAAGCGTGTTTGAGGCTGCATATTTTATTGGTTACTTTAGTGTTTTAACCTGATGGGATTTTTTTTTGGGTTTACAATATTGTTAAATAGTGTCTTAAGTATTTTATAAAAAAATTAAAACATACTTTTTATTATTATGATAATTTATATAAATATATTAATAAACTATTTTATTAATTTTTAACTTCTATAACTTTATATTTTTTTCAAAAATAAGTTACTTTCAAGCTTACGAATAAGGTGGTTTCAAACTCTTTGATGAATTAATTTCAAATTTCCAAACAAATTGATTTCAAACTCTTAAATAAATTGATTTCAAACTCTTAAACGAACTCGTTTTAAACTCCTAAAAATTTAACAATTTAAGTACATTCAAACTCAAATTGAGCTTGAATAATATCAGAAATATTTGAATTAATTTCGAACATATATCCTCAAAACTCAATCGAATTAAAACGAACTTTGAACTATTCAAATAAATTTCGAACACATGATAAACTCAGCTTGCTTGCTCGTTTAACAACCCTGGTCGCGGCAACGACAAAAGTACACCCATTTATTGTACGCTAAAAAAAGGTGTAAAAGTCTTCCTAACCATAAACTTTAAAATAATTAATAATCTCTGAGATAGCAAAGTAACTTGCATAAATTTGATGAGGTTGGATGTTCAAATTCCAAGGCAGACGTCAGCCAAACTGATGTCAAACTCAGATTTATAATCAACCAAAGTCCATTACATGTTCCTCAAAGACACCCCCACCCCCCACCCCACGAAAAAAGCCTCCGTTGCATGTGGGGTTCTCTCAATAAAAAAATTAACCTGCAAATATCATTTCCATGAAATCCAATCAACAGTTACAACGAAGGACATGTTAGTGTAATTCCCAAGACTGGACAAAATAACATTCTAATGGCATTTTAAGATAAAATGCCATATTACAAAAAATTGCCCACAAAAGTGACATGTATATTTGAAAACGTATAATATGCCCCCATATTGTTAAGAATATCCGAGATCATACCAAGTCTGACTTATTTGCAACACACGAAACTTCAAATCGCTGATTTTAACAAATCTCACCATCCTAAGTTGGTCTACATTCCTTGATCGGCTCTTTGATCCAAGTAACCTCATTCTTAAATCCTCTATAGATCTAAGTCGTACATGTTGCATACACTTAAAAGAATCAGTTCAGAGGTAATACATGTGTGTTTTGATGCATACTGCATACATTTAAAAGAATCATTTTAGACCAATATTCGTGTGTTATGTAAAGGAGAGGGGATTATAACAACCATGTGAAAATCCAATCTAAATGTTGAACTAGACTTGGTTCTGCTACTTGTGACGTTTCAAAAACTCAATCTAAAACCTAAAATCACTGTTCAACAATCAAAGCTGAGCAGATAGTGGAATAAAAACAAGGTAGACTGCTAAAGTAATAGAACAGATTCACAGCAAACTTTTCATCTTACCTGCACCAAACAAAGACTTGGCAACCTGCAGAACCTTCAAGTTCTGTACACCTGCATAACAAAAAGGGAAAATCTTGGCTGCAATTCATTATAAAGGGCAAAAGTGGGGTACGGAAAACACCTGTCCAGACAGAAAAAAAACTTTCAGCTTAAAACCGTATCAACAATCTAACTCAATTGTAACAGCCTACAACAAAATTCGCATGCTCCATGAGACAACTTAATCACTATCATAAAACCAAAAACATCTTTCATCAAAAATTATTGAAACTTTCAGGTATCCATACAACAAACAGAATAGTGCCTTAACAGAAAAGCCTACAAACATATTAAAAAAGCGAATAACTTCATAACACACAAAGGCTTGAAATATGCTAGAATGGTATATTTTATATGTAGTTCATATCATTCGCCGTTTTATTTTTAAGTTACATGCAGAGAAATATTCCAACATGACTGACTGCTTAGATGGCCTTCGTAACGCCCACTCCAATGTTGAGCATATTTCAAAGTAAAAAAACAAGGTCAGGAGAGAGTAATAAGTACTGATGAGGCCATTCTTATACTTGCATATTTCATGGTTCAACCATAACCGAGTACAAAAAAATCTCATTTTCTGAAGTTTCAGCTAAAAGGAGCAAACATTTTTTATAATAAAAAAGGTGCTCAAGCAGCTTACACATGTTAATATAGAAGGTGAAATGTTGAAAAAGCTCATAGCTCAACGCAGACAGCTGATACACTTAAAAAAGTTGATCCCGATCAAATAAAAAATTTTAATATGGGCTGATCAGAAAGGCAGCCATTGCAGCACAAATTACCAAGCTAAAGGAAACCCAAAAACTATGAAGGAATTGGTAGGTATCGCCATTAATGATAGGGTTGAGCTCCAACTAGGGAAATTTCGAGGTTCAACTATCATATCTATAAGAAATAATTCACTTTCCAAGTTTAAACTAAAAGCAATAAATCTAAAAAAGGTTATCGGGCAGTTGACAAAGTAGCTAACACACTGATTGTTGATACACTTCAAAATGTTAATATGTACTAATCAGGTAGGTCCTTAGGATCACAAGATACAAAGCTAGAGGAAATGCAAAAACTAGGAAGGTTGTTCATCGGCAGGAAATACAAGGTCCTCCTAAATAAAGCTTCCATTGTGGGATAAATTAACGGTACTCTAGTTCTTGTTGATCAGGTCTTCGGGGATATTCTTGAGGCATCATCAAAGAGGAAGAAAGCTGGCACCGGGCTTCACTGATTCAACTGTTTTAATAGGAAGGTAAGGAAACAATCATTACATAAGGAGCATTATAATCAGAACTTAGCCGGACTGGGTAGGTATTACGATAAGGTAAGGTACCGGAGAGTGTATAGGTCACCAGTTGCACGAAAGGAAATAAAACAAAACTAACTTACCTGTTGAAAATTCTTCAGGCCGCTAATAACCATGATGTTTACCATGGGGAAGAGAGTTGTGGCCAGATAACCTATATTCACACCAGACATGTCAAATTAAAGGTATATAACATATATCTACATAATAATAAAAAAATCTGAAACACCACACAATATTATGAAAAAATGTGTAATCAGAAAAGGAGATGTGAAGAAAAGATTAGAGTAACACCCAAACATGACCAATATAAAAATTGAATATGATTCAACATCAGATTTTCTGAAGGAAGGTTCCTACCGGCTACCAGAACGGTTTGAGTAACCATATAATGAATAGCCACCACCGCCACCCTGTTCAAGTAAACAAAAGAGCCGCCATAACCAACAACAAAAGTCAAACGAGCATTCAATTAACAACCATCAAATTTACAGAGAGTAAAAAAGAGCTGCATCTCAACTGTAGTTTCATTATATAGAAAGATAATTTAACAAAAAACCAACCAGTGAACCACCATAGCCTCCATAACCATCAGAATGATGTAACTCACTAAGTCCACCATATCCACTGCTATACATGGAACCATGACCAGACCTGCTGTCTCTGCCCCTATATCAAGAACTCTCTAGAATATCGTCATGCGCATGAGGAGGAAAATATGGAACAGCAGAGAATAATGCAGGCAGTGAACCTTCTCTCTCAAACACATTAGCTTTAAGTCGTGTTGCCACTTGCATAAGAGCACTCCTAATGGATTCAAGATCTCCACCAATCTACCCAATATCACCATTTAAGAGAGTATACTTCTCTAGAAGTAATCTCAGAACAATTAAGTCTCCATATAAAAAAGGTTCTACCTGGACCAGCTCATCATCTTCCGAGGCAACTTTAGGTCGGTTATCCTTTGAAAAGATGCGAATATTAGCTTTTGTGACTCTCCTCGTTTCATTAATAATAAAACCACCTTTACCAATCAGACAGCCGATGCGGGAGGTTGGAACAAGCAGCCGAGTCATAAACAACACTTCACCATTCTCCCTCTCCATTTTCTCACTACATCTAGGCTGCAAACGAACTGCAGCATCTATTGTCGGGGAGGCTGGATCTTCAAAACGCTGAAAAATATTAAACTTCAGCCTAAGGAAGTAACTCTATCAAAAGACATTAAGCCATACAAAAGTCAGATGCTCACCTCTGTGGCTGAAATAGAAATAATGCAATCATCTTCTTCAATTGATGAACTATCAACTTTTATGAATGCTCCAGATTCTTGCCTAATTTGTTTAATTATACCACCACCTTTGCCAATCACACCTCCAACATTATTAGAAGGACACAGCAGCTGTAGACAGAACTCTTGAAGTGATGTTTCCTCCTTTGGAGGGTAATATAAACGAGAGGGTGGGTCCCTGGGTCACCTTTGTATCCACCATATGTACCCACAAGTGGAGTCATCCCCACAACAAAAGTGCCAGCACTGGGACCCATGAAAGCTCCTCCAGAGTGAGAGGCCTTGGAAGAGGAAAATAGTAGGTGCTGCGACCGAGAAGGGTTGTCATGAAGGCGAGAAGCAACTTGATGTAGAGCTTTTTTCACAACTGATGGCTCACCCGTTATCTATTTCCACATTAAAAATGTTAGTAGCTTCAAATAACATCAAAATAATAGCTGACGCCAACATAACCCACCTAACCTCAAATGATTGAGGTTGGCATTTCAGGAAGGTTGCAACAAATTCAAATAAAGACAAGGCCAATAGAACTTTCTTTCAACCATTACCCTAATTATCTAATGTTGATTATGGCAGTTACCATTATTTGTTTAATGAGAAAAGCACATTAATATCTAATGTTGATTATGGCAGTTACCATTATTTGTTTAATGAGAAAAACACATTAATAAGTTACCCAAATGTTTAATTCAAGAAAAATCTAAATTGGTAAACAAGACACCTACCAGGAAATGAGAAAACACATTAATAAGTTACCCAAATGTTTAATTCAAGAAAAATCTAAATTGGTAAACAAGACACCTACCAGGACAGGATATTAAGATCTTTGTGTACAACATAAATCTATGGGTGCTTATATTTACATCAAATAAAACATGCAGAACAGATGTAGCAGAGACCGGAGATACCTGGAGAAGCTCATCATTGCTCATAGCGCACAAAGGAAGATGATCATTTTTAAAAATCCGAATTTGAGCTCCAGTATCATAGCGGATATTTTGGATAATCTGACCTCCCTTGCCAATAATACATCCAATTTGATCAGTTGCCACAAGGAGGCATACCATAACTGGACTCGAGCTACCATCAGAATCATCACCAGGTAAATCATCTGCAACCAGCCTTTCATGAACCTTGAAAAGAGCATCGTGTGCGGGGCAGACACGGTCGTTGTCAAAGCCATCCAAAGTGCTAGTTTCTTTGCTAGAACTAAAAATAGTGACAACCCGCTCCTCACATCCATGAACAGTATCACCAATCCTGATCTTTGATTGGGTTTCTTGCCTCAGCTGCTTCACAATATCACCACCTTTCCCAATAATACTACCAATTTTCCTTCCAGAGCACAAGTAACGGTAAACAGTATCGTCCGGCCCAGGGGCATACTGCTCCCTGTCTTCACCTGAATATTTCGTCTTGCTTCTCCCATTCTCCGAGTAGTAATCCATTTGAGAATGAGACCGCTTGCCATAATGTTTCTGCCGCCAGCCATGGCTACAAAGCCAAGCACCAAATATGAAGACTTCAACAAATTATTTCTGCCGCCATTCATGTGCTCTGTGCCGCAACAATGGTTTGCATAAAAACCCTAGTTGCCTTCTTTCCCAAACTCTCTCCACTCCTTCCCTTCCCCCTTGGCTGCCATCCCAGCCTTCCTCCTCCCTCTTCTTTCCCCTCTTTTGCCCCTTTTTTTTCCCTTCTTTCTCCTCCTTCCCTTCTTCCCCCGCCTTTCTTTCCCCTTTTCTTCTTACTCCCCGTACGCTTTTCTCCCCTTTTTTTTAGTTACTTTACTTGTTTTGCATTGTTTCACGCAAATCTTAAAAGAATCTCATAATCATGTAATTTTGAACATTTTATCGTATTATTTAATATATTTTTAGTGTTAGATTTTTAATAAAAAAATAATTTTTATATAAAGATTGCACCTTTGCTGATATTTGGTTTGTGTTTTGTGTATTTGATAATTGTATCGGGTAAAACACTATCTATATTATCTAATTGCGGTTGTAACACTAAAAGGATTTAAACTATATAAATTTGAATTGTGTTAGAGCCATCTTGGATCGCATGCCAGATATTAATTAATTTATTAAGCAACCTAATAATAATTTTCATACATGTTAAATTTTAAAGCGAACCCACTATGTGATCCTAATTAATTACACAATGAAATTAATTAATTTATTAAATAACACAAAATTTAATTAATAAAAATCATTATTTATATAGTTGGGTTAGAGTATCTTAATTAACTCCACAGGAGCCAATTGAATCTATCCAATTTGATATCTTTTAAGTTTTAGATCTCAATTCTCCTCAGCAGTTTAATTGTTAGGTTGCCAACTAATTTATTAACCCAGATTAATTTAATAATGATTCATATATTGCATGAACATTTAGTATATTAGGATATTTCAAATTTTGGTGTCTAGATCCCTGGACACATCAACATCTCTTGATATCTTTGTTGTGTGGGTTTAAATATAGATGATGTTCCTAAGATATTGACAACATACTTATGAGTTTAGTACATAGTTTATTAACATGTTCAGTTTATTGCACGATATCAAAATACACGTGCAAACATGATTATCAGATCATATCATATCAGTGTGTGCTTATTTAATTTCTTGTTGCATGTCATGTATCCTTTTTGCATCTAGGATTGTTCATAGATTGAACGCATTCATCATATAGGAGTGTATAGTTGTCCACATTGCTAGGCTGCTCGGAGATGGGCTTGCTGCAGTAGGACGAGGAGCTCTTCTCAGGTCCAGTAGGACTCCTTCCTGCTTAGCTCTCGTAATTTAATTTATATCGTAGAACATATTTAGTGGCATTTTATTATATCCCACTACTTACAAGTTATTTATCAATCTTCTAAATTAATAAAGCTTCAAGGATGAGATCCCTTAGTGAGTTTTCGAAAGATTATAATATTTAGTTCAAAGTCACACTTTAGGTCTATATTGCATCTCCAAGCCAAAACTTGATACATGTGTTATGTTTTTTAGATTTTGACTTACACGCGAGATGGATGGGATGTGTGACCTGTGGTGCTAGGTGGCAGTCTTATATATATACAATATTGGCTTACTACCTGCTAGAAGTATATATTTCAGCAATATTCGGCATATTCACCTCCCTCGAGTATGTCCGGAACATGCAGTGCTACAATGATTATCAACTAGGCCTGATTGGCTATATTACCTATATTTTACTGTGAGCTATTATCTAGTCCATGTGTATGAATTATCGGCGATTATGAATAGGCCCTATTGGCCACTTGGTTATGATCTGTGTGTTGAGGATGATTTGTTGTTTCTTTTTAGTTTCTTATGGATGACTATTTTATCCATCTGCTAGTATTGTGATTTTTCCTTATTAGTTATTTGGGACTCAGTGACACTCGTTACTATTTTTTTTTATATTATGTAGGTGAGCCGGCTTGACGTTGGCTAGTGTAGCTACGTAGATCACGAGGACTCTAGTGGATGCTAGGTTGGCATTTTGGTGTGTTGGGCTTTTGGTTGTTTGTGTGGTGTGTCCCTTGGGATCCTTTTTATCTGTTGGATATGTATTTGTCTCATTTGTGTTGATGTCTTGTGATTATAGATCATGTTGTGATGAGTGGCTGCTTGACCTTATGACTTGTGTTTTGAACCATGTCTGCTTGTGCCTCATGATATGATGTGGTACTATGACAGTTTACTAGCTTTTTGTACCTAACTGTATTTTCTCTATTTTGCAGATATAATACTCTAGGTTATGCATGTAAAACATTGACTCGAGTCACAACAGTTCAACGTCAGTTCGAGTCGAAGCAGTTTCATAACATACATGATGAGCTGAGCCCAATCGTGTATTATGAGCGATTAGGGTCAAGTATACTTGAGTATATGATAATAATGCCAGAAAAATAATAAGAAATGGGTTATCCGAGTATATGATAGTGTGTAATTATTTTTTTATGTATTTAATCGTATAATTATTTTTAGGCTGAATAACATATTAGGACGGTTATATAGCAGTTTGAGTGGGTTATTAATTATAGAATATGTCATTTTGATGTTGTTGAGTGTATTATATATTATTGTATTTTTTTAATATTTTTTTGGATTTTTTTTAGAATTCATTAGGAGTTATTATTTTTGACCCGAGTCAAAGTCGAGTCAAATTTTATTTGCAAGATTGCCACCGAAACCCTCCCCACCGAAACCCTCCCCGACGTTTTCTCCCTTTCCCCGATTGCTGCCCCGATACTTGCCACCGACGCTGCCTCTAGCCGCCACACCACCGCTGATCGATGCCACCGAGCTCCGCCAAAGAGTGGTCGTACCGTCACTCACCATCCTAGTCGCCGTGTGGCTCCCACGATATGACGAAGCCACCAAAATGGGCCACGTTCCTGACACCGATTCAGCCACCTACCATGCTGCTTCACCGTCGCCGCCCCTTCGACCACAGACGCCTTTCCCCACATCAAGCCGGTACCTACCCACAGCCCTGACCACCTCGCAAGAAAACCACCAAAAAATCGTTGAAAGCCGCCGAAAAACTAGATTTGGTGGAATTCGTCAGAAATCGACAATTTTTTGCCAAATTCCTCCGACCAATCCTAATCGATCTTCAAATGCCGCTAGGTGCCGAATTTGAGTCCTAAACCGCGCGACAAACCTAGTCATTATAGATCGCCGATGACGTGATGTATAATTAACTCTGACCTAATTATTTAACATTGATAATTATTAGCACAACATGCTAAGATTTGGTTGATTGACACAGTAAAATATTTTTATTGTAAATAAAAAAGAATTTATGTGATTTGAAAGATACAAAATAAATGTTAATGAACTGATAGGTACAGAGTAGGAATTTGCCACCAAGCACATGGACATGATTAGAACTTCTACCAGGTTCATTTAGGACTCGCTTCTAGTTTACCCTTCTCACTCTATCGTGATTTGATTTAACACGTAAGCAGACATGTCGAGTGGTGGATTTATCGTATTCCACTCCACATGGGCCATTTAGTCGTACGAATTTTTGGAATAATAACCATCAAGAATGAGATCCCTTGAGTTTGTTTTAGAAAATATCAGATCTAGATCATGATGCCTTCAGGCCTACTATATTATAATCCCTATCCAGACCTATGTATGTATAGTTTTCTTGGTTTTCAGTGAGATGTAAGATAAGGGAAAGTTGACTCACATGCACCACAAGCGGTTGCACGAGCCAATTAAAGCAGACTCTAGATTGGTGAGCAAGTCATTCTATTCCCGAGGGATCCTGACAACTCCACATTTTGAGTTACTCAAACCAGGAGAAGTGTGGAGGATTACGTGTACTATAATGTAGCACATGTTTAGACTTGTGGATTCAAAGAGCTTTGAAGGTGTTTGCCTGAGAGTACTCAGCCTCTGTGCTCAGGGCCACAAGTTATACGGTGGATGTAAAGGGCTTTAGGATAATTGATTTTCCCGAGCGAGGGATAATTTGAAAATGTCGAGGCATTTGATGAGTCAAAATGGGATGCTATCAATCTGAGGCTGACGGCTCCTGATTAGTTCCCTTATGAGTGATTCTAATGAAGAAGTATATAATTGATTTTATTTTATAGGAGTCATATCTCATGTGCCAGTTTGACTATTAGTTATTTTTGGACCAGTAACAGTCGTTAATGACTTTTTCGTATTATATATATAGGGGAGAACCTAAAAGAGTGAGTGCTGTCAGGACTGCGGAGGAGTGGCAAGGCAACTTACACACATGTACCTACCACATGGAATTAATGACAATGTGAAGTGATGAACTGTTATGCATTTTATTGTGGACGAATGATATGATAACTGATTGCAGGAATTATTGCGTGAAAATCATGAAATGATCTACGTGTGAATACTATTGTGAATAGAGATGAACAGAATGAGTTAAGGGGGTCAAGACCTAACACAACAAGATAAAAATGATTAGAATGTGAATGTTGGGTGAAAATACAATGTTTTTGTATTGTTTTAAATTTTTATCATTACATATAAAAAATATTTGTTGTTGACAGGGTGGTCCCTATTTCACTTTTAGGGGAGATTCTGTCTATTTTGTTTTAAAACTTTGTTTTTCGAACTTTTAATTACTTTGTTTTGTTTTGAATATGAATTGCATATCATAGCATTCATTTAGAGCAATGTTAGAACTTAAACATCTCATGCATGCATTGAATGTTTGCATCACCATATTGAGATGCCTAGGGTAGATTGGGGTTGGTTTGATTGAATTAAGTTGATTAGCAAATGGTTCGGTCACCGGTAGTATTCATGGCCTGGTTCATTGGTGAACCGAATTGAGGTGTTACAATGCATGTCTAAATTATTTCGTGCAAGCTACTCCATTCCCCGAAGTCGTAGAACTAATGGTAGATAAATATCCAGGTACGCAAAACTATATTACTTGTGCAGGTACATGAAGCGAGGAAAGAACATGGGTTGGAGGAGCTTATTGCAAGAGGAGGGCTCATTAAAAGACTCAGAAAGCCCACAACCCAATGAATGTGAAATCTGTATTAAATATGATGTGAATGATCTGAAAATGTGGCGTATCACCTTGGAGATGCTTCTGTGTATGTCAAATGATATTATGAGTTATTCTGTGATTGAATGATAATTATATTGGTTATGTAATTTTTCATCATCTCATTTACGCGAGAGACTATCGAATTTTCTCTAAAAACTTTGTATCCTTTGTAAATTCAATTAATCTAGTATGTTCTATTTATATGAGTCAAGCCTTAAGTGTCTTGTATACATTTTGGTGTTGTCTATGCATTAGTTTCCCTTAGGTTATGTGATTGTTTTGTGATTGAATGATAATTATACTAGCTGTGTAATTTTTTCATCATCTTATTTACACAAGAGATTGCTGAATTTTCTTTAGAAACTTAGTCTCCTTTGTAAATATGACACATCTAAAATATCCTATTTGTATAAGCCAAGACTTAAGTGTCTTGCATGCATTTTGGTGTTGTCTATGCTTTAGTTTCCTCGGGTTCTATCTTTTGACATCTTGAGTAGTTAAATCCTTCTTGTGTCGGTCCTCCATTTTAATATGCCATGAATAGTATTTTGAAATTTATTAGTTCGGTTCGGTTTGCTCTAAGAGTTGAATCGGGGTGCTACAATTTGAGTCTAACTATAATCACATAAATGACCCATCAATGTAGGATAGCGACCTTGCTTGTTTCGAGTAGGTACTGATCTGCGTTACTAGTATTGTGTTTGATTTCAGATTGTATCGATTGATATGAGGTTGTTATATATTGTTTTAAACTGTATTGTTCAAGTTCTGTACTGTATACTGACCGTTGCTATCACTGCACAAGTTATATTATTGTATGCTATTATTGTGTACTATATTGATATTGGATTTTATACGATAGTGTAAAGATTATATTATTGTACTATTTCCACTATTTACTATATCAGCCATCCTTGATTTAAATTTCAATGACATAATTTCTTACAAGAGGGGAGTTTGTAAAATCCGAGTTTTGCCCCGAATTTTACCTTGTTTGGTTGGTCTAATCTGAGCTAGGTTGAGTATTTAATTAAATGTTATTGGTATTTGATTTTCAATTAATATTTATACAGGACTGTTTGCTTTGTCAAGCAGACTAATGCATCTGCTATCATAGGCGAACATCTATGATTATTTTGGGTATTTATATGACATCCTTCAATTTAGCTTCACATCTAATACCTATGTTTATTAACGAGAACGGACTATAGATCTTCAATTTCAGCTAACCACTTTTAAAGAGATAACTCAGGCCCATTAGTTTGTACTTTGGTAGTTACAAATGGTATCAGAGCAGCCCAGTTCCATGTTAAATGGTGGGTAGACTAGGGAAGTTGGTTAAGCTGCTGGTTACAGGCAAAAGAAGGACATAGGTTGGGGTTAGCAACAAGCTAAGTATAGAAATTTCAAAGACAAAATTTCCTAAGGTAGGTGGATTGGAACATCTTTTAACTTAGCCCTACATCTAATATGTACTAGGTTATGATTTTGTTAATTAGTGAGAATGGATATAGATCTTCAACTTTGGTTAACTACTATTGAAAATATAACTTAGGCCCATTAATTTGCACTCTAGGTTAGGTCGTTACACTTTTAGAGTACTATCTGATGTGTATACCAACCAACATGACCGTATTGAGTGTGTGGATGACTTCATGTAACACCCCAAATCCAATTCACGCTCATGAACCGAACTGGCATGTTACAGGCCCCAGTTAGGTCGGTTAACCTGAACCTAACTCATGCGGATCCAATCTCGGCGTCTTAAGATGAAAATACAACTTGCAATGCATGGATGAATGCACAAACCCTAACATGGTACTACATGAATGACATGCAATTCAAAGTACACACCAATACAATTACAATCAAATCAGTAAAAAATCTCAAATAACACGGGCAGAGTGTCCCCTAAAAGTGGAATTATGGTCCACCCTGTCAAAACAACATATACCAATATATATGTGTATGTCAACAATTTCAATCACACATAATCTAATATACTGTATACTCATTATGAAACTTGGGTTTCAACCCACCACATAATCAAACTTTGATCACATTTCACCTCTTGTCATCATGTCTTAGCTTTTCATCACGTCATAACATCATCTCATTGCATTTAATCATATCCTATCATGTCTTAGCATTTCACTTCATTCACAATATAATAGCATCATAAATAGAATATTAACCACTCTATCGACTGACATGTGTGCAAGCGACAACAGTGCTCCTCCATCTAAGCTGGCTCCTCCAACTCGTGATTATTACCTACATATAATATAAAAACACGTCAATAAGAAGTGTTATTGGTCTAGAAAATAAAATAACTATAACAAGCTGGCTATGAGAGCAAACTCTCATATGAAAGAAAACATCATATACTCCACGTGAACACTCTGAAGGGCACTACTGAGGAGCCACTGGGCTGCAGACCCGGTAGCATCCCGAACTTATTGATCTATTGCTGCTGATGCCGCTCTTGGTATTTTCTTACTTCATTTTCTGGTCTCAAATCCTAAGCCCTCTCCTTACCTCCATATTTCTCCTAGCCTTGAGCACGAAGGCCGAGTATTCTCAGGCAATCGCCTTTAGTACCCTTTGAACCACAAGTCCGGACATGCGCTATACTAAACAGTTTCCGTAAACCTCCACGTTCTCCGGGTGTGAGGAACTCAAACGCGGAGTTGTCAGGATCCCTCGGGAATGGAACAGTCCGCTGGCACTAATCCAGAGCCCGCTTTGACTGTCATGGCATCCGCTCATGGTACGTGCAGTCGATTTTTCCATCTCTCGTTTCACTGAAAACGTGAAAACTACATATATATAGGGCTGGGTAGGGATTTATATAATAGGCCTAAAGGCAATTTGTGGTGGATCTTGTTTTTGAAATCATCCTCGAGGTATCTCATCCTCGAGGGGTTATTAATCCGAAAATCTATTCGGCTAGATGGCCCGAGTTAAGTGGGATCCGATAAAATGTCACTTAACCCGCCCTGCAGGCATTAAATCAAACATACAATAGAAGAGAGTAAAAACAGAGTCGAGCCCTAAACGGACTTGGTAGAAGCTCCAAGTGTGTCATCGTGCCTAAGTAGCGAGCTCCTACTTGTTACCTACACATCAAAACTAAATACTAATGCCCGCTAACTAAATGATGAATCAAACGCAATGAACATCACACACAATTCAATCATTAACATCCAACAACAGTTAAATAATCATAAATGTAAATAATTCTAACTCATCCTATTCATACCAATTTTATTGTGCTTTTCAAAGTTACGTCCTGATCACTTATCATGTTGAGACTCGATCTACCTCATTAGATCACTTAACCTTTATTCTCAATTAACTGCATCATGCAATCATCATTTCATTCATAGTCATACATTTATCCTGACAACTAACAAATTCTAGCATGCTATGCTAACAATCATCATCAATTTTAAATAATCAAATCGGAGGTAATTATACCTCACGTCGTCGGCAATTGGCGACGGCTAGGGTTTCGTCGCACGTCTCAGAGCTCGAATTTGGCGCTCATGGGCATCCGACGTTTGATCGGGATCAACTAGATGAGCTCCGCGAAAGATCCGGCCCGATTTTCTGGTAGGTTCTAGCGGTTTCAATGGTTTTTTGGCACCTTTCTAGCGGTTTTCTGGTGGCAAATGCTGGCGGCGTCTGCTAGCTGGATAGGGTCATATTGGGTACCACTGGAATCGGCTCGGCGAGCACGACACATCAACGACGTCTACGTGGTCGGCTGAGGCGGTGGCTTGCCAAAAAATGGCTAAAACTGAGGCGGTGGTGGTGGGTGGCTAGATCCGGCTGGCCTGGGCGGTGATAGGCTCCACTCTGGTCAAGGAGGGTCGCTGGGTGGTCGAGGGTGTCGAGGGGACCATCCGATCGTGGTGGCGACGGTCGCCGACGGTGAAATCAGCAACGCAACCGAAACGCAGCGTGGCGCTAGGTGCGGATTCCTCGCATCGTGGAAGTCAGATGGTGGCCGACCTGGTCGAGGCGGCACGGTGACGCCATGGCTGGGCTAGGCAGCGTCGATCGGCGGTCGGGCGACGTCGACAGCAGCGGCGGTGATGCTGCACGGGGGCGGCGTCAAGGCAAGGGTTTGGGCAAGGAAGAAGAACGGGTCGGGGTGAGAAAAACAACTGGGTGGCAATATTGTAAATAATACTTGACTTGACTCCGTTTCAAGCCAAGAATAATAACTAAGTTGTAGAAAATCCTAAAAAAATCCAAAAATCCAAAAAATCCTAGAAAATAAAACAATCACTAAAAGATCATAATGATATGCTCTAGGACTATCAACCGACCAAATTGACTATAGCGCGTCCTAACGCGGTAACGGCCTAAAACTAATTCTACAATACACTATATATAAAAAGAAAAAAAAACAACTGGCATACTCTCATATATTTTGATAATTCATTCTGTTCTACTGTGTTCATGACGTTATCATCGTATACTTGAGTACGCATGACCCTCATAGCTCATACACGCGACTGGCGTCGGCTCAACATACATGTTATGAATCTGGCTCGACTAGAAAATAACGGTCAAACCGACCAGTTCTAAATATAAAACCCTGACTCGAATCATAAGCTTTACACTTCAGCTCAATTATGCTCTTCACCCTATCTTCATAAGGCGCTCACGTAGCAGCGAAATTCTGTCTTCGAGACAGCAACGGTATGTTTCACGGTTACGGGGGCGACAACTAAAGAGGTAGCGAGACTGACCGCAAGGTTAGACTCTCTTTCATTTGACTTATGGAAAGTGAAAGTTGTTTCTTTTAGTACAAGATCGGTTCACACCTCTTGATGCTTACAGCTCTCGCTTATGGAAGTTCTCTTCAAAAACATTGTACTAGAACTTGTATAGAGAAAGATACCCACCAGCAGTAGTTCTTCCAAACCAACTTTGCTGCCCGACATTGCATGATATATATATATATATATATATATATATATATATATATATATATATATATATATATATATATATATATTGCATGAGTGTTTTGAGTGGGACCCAAGGAGTGCCACGTGTAGAAATTAGGTAAAATTACAAAAATATCCTTCTAGCACCATCATCATCCAATTTTTCCCTAATTTTCTGAATTCTCCATCTATTTTTTGTCACCAATGCCAAGGTATTTTTGGCATCAATTCTGGCAGCCAACAAGCTCTTCCAACCATCCAATCACCCCAAATCAATCAACCTCACTTTCAGGAATTGATCAAGGCCA
Organism: Piper betle; assembly: GCA_033002965.1. Taxonomy (NCBI): domain Eukaryota; kingdom Viridiplantae; phylum Streptophyta; class Magnoliopsida; order Piperales; family Piperaceae; genus Piper; species Piper betle. The sequence goes on along the minus strand of JAURVB010008678.1, from coordinate 256,035 downwards.
CCGACAACCACTACCATCAAGGATGAGGTTTTACACAGTAGGTCCCTAGAGCATCGCCGACCCACCTCATCATCTGTAGCTCTATTCCAGCCACCGAGAGTACTGACATGTCTATTGTTGGATGAGGAGTCGAACTCCACTAGTCTCCATTGTCGTTGCCGCCGACGAGTTACCAAAGTTTTCCAGCCGCCACCATCAGGCCAAATTTTAGTTAATAGGAGCCGTCATCTGGGTTGCCTGCCATTCTGTTAGCTGCACCGTGGTGAGAGCTGTCAATTGCCACCGAAATTGCTAACTATTGTCAGATGATTTCGCCACCACCGACGTTCTCCATCTTTTGTAGCCAATTCTGGCCATTGTCGGCCTCTATTCTAGTCACTGATTACCCAATCACCTTCACCATCACCATCGTTTTCAATCTCAACCCCTGGCCGGTGCTACCTTGTTGAAGATCATTGGGACCTTCTCGGAGCTCCACGGCCACTGTCGAGCTTCTTTCCAACTCGATTTTGGCCACCTTTGGCCATTGTTTGGGTCACCAACACGGCAGGTTGGCCATCATTGACTCGACCGTTGTGGACCCTTGCCGCCATCCGCTGTGCCGGATTTCCTCACGGGCACCTTGTTGGCGTTGAGCGAGATCAAATTGACCATTGAGACCCAAACGTGATCAGATGAACCATTTTGTCACCGGTTTTGTCTGTTTCAAACAGTTTGAGGTATATTGATGATCCTCACCCTTATATGCATGTATAACACCGAGTTGACATGTTGTGACATTTTCATTTTTTTTAATTTACTGTATATTTTATCGTTATTATTGATTGTTAATTGAAATTATGCTAGATTTATTGACTTGAGTCAATGATATTCAAATTACATTCTAGAAATTGTTGTGAGCTTCTAAATGTCTACTAAGCATGATAAAATACTCAATTATTATCTTGGGTGGTATTTCTAATTTATTGTATTTTCCAAATATTTTTTATTACTATTATTATTTATGATGAATAACATGTACCTTATTATTTATTTATCACTTATTTATACCTAATAAATAATTTGTGTTGTTGGTTGAATAACTTAATCTATGAATAGTGTAGCCTAATCCAGATGTTTTGAGTTGTTTTTACATTTATTAGACTCGTGTTTACGAGTTAGTGTTTGATCAAATGACAAATTTTTTCCGATTTGACAGTTTGATTGATTGAATATTTAACTCTTTGACAATTTGACCGACTGATTGATGTTGATTTTTCCAATTTGAATATTTTGAGTGATTTATAGCAGATTGTTTAAATGTGTGAAAGTTCAATTGATTGATCATTTAATTGTTTGAGCATTTGATTGATTGATTATTTGATAATTTAATCGTTGGCTGATTGACTCTTTTGAATTATTTGACTACAATTGAATGCCAGTTTGACCATTTTTAAATGGCATTGACCGATGACTATTTGATCTGATTATTTTAAGTGTTTTACAGATATTTTGATTATCATTGATCATATACTAATTAAAATTATTGCATTGCATGTATTTAATATTGTATAGACTCTAATAGAGTCAAAATATCTGATTAGGTACATGGAGCCGCTGGCTAGAGTTGTTGATTGCTTGGAACTAAAATGCTAGTTCGGCAGGACATACGCTTTATTTACTATTATGTGTAGTTTGTATGTTGGCTTCCACAATTAAATGGTGAATTTCATACAATTATGCTATCAAATACAATAGAATTAGGGTTATTGTTAATATTACGGTTATTGATGACATTATTATTATTATTGTCATTCCATTATAGGTATCGTAACGTTGTCGTTATCGTATCGTTAGCGTGGTTGTATCGTTACTTTTACTGTTGCACTAACTTTACCATTAGCATTGTTGTATCATTATTTCTACTGTTATCATTGCCATTGTCATTACCGCTATTGAGATTACTAATACTGATATTATTTTGTCACGATTACTACTATTATTATTGATCTTGATATTGTTCATGCTGTCTTTATTGTGATTGTTATTGTACTGTCAATGCTACAGAAATTATTGTAATTGTATTGCTATTGTTACCAACATTGATACTCTTACTCTTACTGTTATACTTGTTGAATGATGTCCAAGTTCTTACCGCCCCTACATTTGTTACACAGAGGGCATATTACCCCTGTTGATGATGATAGAAACCAAGGAATCTTGATAGCATTTTGTATTAGATTGTTGATTGTTGCAGGCTCGTTACACATGTACTTTAGAGGGCATTATTGTTTTATACTAGTGAGTGATGATATCCATTAACTACCGTTCTATTTTATACTGTACTATATTATTGTATTACTTAGTAGTGAAAGTGCCTTACTGTGGGGTGGGGGGAGGAGAGAGGGGGATGCTTCACTTTGCTTGGATAATGGTAGCTATTGGTCTTGGAATAAAGGAATAACGGCTATTAAAGTTTTAAACCCGTGCTCTTCTCACTTTGTCTATGATTTATTTTACAAAACCCGAACTTAAGAACAATACTCCCCCTTAACAAAAAACTTCTTGTCCTTAAGAAGGTGCTATGTTGATGATGACAATATGGTCTTAGCTTCCCAGGATGTTGTTCTTGTGTTCCTCCCACCCATTGTAACAGAAGCTATTTTTTGCCTATTATGTCCTTGTGTTTTACACCTTGAAAGGAATCAACTCGTGTACACCTGATGTTGTGATCTATGCTAGAGATCCAAAAAGTATCTTATCAACAATACCCAAAAATGGTTTCAACATTGAAATGTGGAATGTGTAATGAATTTTTTCATCCTCCGGTAACATAATTTGTATGTCGCAGGATTAAACTTCTTAATGATCTTGTAAGGTCCTGCAAAATGAGGTGTTAATTTCACATTTATTTTAGACAAAACTAAGTGTTGGTGGTAAGGCTACGCCATGTCCCCTTCTTTAAATTTCAATTCCTACATACTTTGATCCTAATTCAACTTCATTCTATTTTGGGCTTTCAATAGTTGATATTTTAGTTCTTGAAACATGTGATCTGTAGACATTAGTTAGGCTTCCACATCTTCAAGCTTGGTCATCCCTAGCATGCATGCCATTAAGGATGGTGATCTTCTCCCATATAGAACTTCAAATAGAGTTTTGTTCAAGGATGAGTGCAAGCATGTATTGTAACAATACTCTACCCATGTTAACCACTTCCTCCACTCCTTAGGATTTTCTCCACAAAAACACTAGAGATTTATTTCAAGCACCTTGTTGACTCCTTCAGTTTGTCCATCAGTCTGCGGGTGGTATGATGAATTGATGTTGAAGGAAGTACCCTAGAGTCATAATATTCTTACCATAAGTTGCTTAAAAAAGTGGGGTCCTGATCAATGACATTGGCTCTTGGCGGACCACATAACTTGAACACATTGTCGAAGAACGTTTTTGTAACTTCGGTCACTGTAAATGGGTCGGTCAAAGGCGTGAAGTGGGAGGATTTGCTGAGTCTATCAACTACCATATAAACTACTATTTTGTCACCATAGAGAGAGTCTATCGATGAAATCTATAGAGATAGCATCCCAAACTAACTCCTGAATGGGTAGTGGTTGTAGGAGTCTTGATGGTTTCATGGTATCTACCCTATTTTTCTTTCAAATTTCACTTCATAAAAATCCTTTGATGCTTTTGTGCATGCCCTTCCAATAAAAATCTTGGTTGATTCAGTGTAAAGTTTTCATCGAGCCTTCATCTATGACCAAGTGCTTTTCTTGTAGGATAATGGGGATGAGTTCGAACTTCTAATCCTATGATATCTTGCCTTGTAATACAATAACCCTTCATTGATCTTCTAATTCTTAAGGAGGTTTCCTCTTTGCTCTTGTTTCACCATTTCAGCTAAGTACTTAGAAGCTGCAATTTCTTCCTTCATTATTTGTTACCATGTAGGTTGTACTATGGACATTGGCCTGAGTGAAGCTTGTTCATCATTCACTTATACCATTAAGTCTACATTGAACTTCCTTGATAATGCATCTACCAATTTATTCTCCTTTCCTTGTTTATAGTGAATTGCAAAATCAAAAGCCATCAGTGTTGCCATCCATCCATTTATGTTGTTGTGCCATGTGGATCAACAAGTATTTAAGGCTAAGGTGGTCTGTCCTCACTTTAAAGTTTTGCCCTAGTAAATATGATCTTTATTTCTTAACAACCAACAAAAAAGCTAGTAGCTCTCTATCATACACTGAAAGTGTTTGATTCTTGCCTTTAAAGCCTTACAAAGTAGGCTATTGACTTTGACTTTTATAGAAAACAACTCCAATCCCACTTGAAGATGCATCACACTCTACTATGAATAATTTTTTAAAGTTTGACATGGATAGGATTGGAGCTTGTATTAATGCTTGCTTCAATTGTTGAAAGGCAATTTCACCTTCTAGAGTCCAAGTGAAGCTTCCCTCCCTAATCAATGTTGTCAGAGGTTCAACTATCACACCATACCCACTGATAAACTTGCAATAATACTTGAATAGTCCAAGGAAACCTCTTAATGCCTTGAGTGATTTAGGTGTTGGCTAGTTCAATACTAGTATTGCATTGATCTTGTCCTTGTCCATGGATACCCCTTCAGTTGATAGTATGTGACCTGAATATTTGATTCTTCTCATACCAAATTCACACTTGCACAAATTCACTAATAATTTATTTTGTCTAAGTACCAATAAGACAGACTCTAGGTGTTGAAGATGTTCATCCCAACCTTTGCTATAAACAAGCATGTAGTCAAAGAAAATGAGCACGAATTTCCTCAAGAATGGCTGGAACGCCCTATTCATTAGTGCTTGGAAGGTTGCAGGTGCATTACACATCTCAAATGGCATTACCTTGAATTCAAATAGCCCATGGTATGTCTGAAATACCATTTTTCCAACATCCTTATGCTTCTTTCGTATCTAATGGTACCCCAAGCAAAGATTTAGTTTCGAAAACTAGCTTGATCTATGTACCTCATCCAGTAATTTGTCAATGACGGGAATGGGATAGGGTTGTTTGATGGTGACCTGATTCAAATTCTGATAGTCAACACATAGGTGCCATGAACCATCATTCTTCTTTACTAGCAGGATAGGGGAATTAAAAGGTCTATTGTTGTATTGTATTAGTCCTCCTTGCAACAATTCAAATGTATATAGTGCAAGGAGGACTACCTTTCATATTGTATTGTGAGTGCTTCTAGAGTATATCAGCACAATCACATTTTCAATCTCAACTAGGCCCTTTATCCTCATTGTGCCTAAATTTACCAACCCATTCATGGCTCTTATCGAGATTTATAGTGATGTTGATGCCTCTTATGAATTGTTTACTGACTCATCTACCACCTCTTCATCTTGAACCACTTCGATCAAGAGCAATTTCTAACAAGTGTCCCCTAGCGTATACTTTTCATCATAGTGGTAGGATAAAGCCTTCTCCTTCCTTTCCTTGAGATCCATGAGCTTGAAATTTTTTACTTGCGGGTAATATGTCCCCTAGTTAGAGCCTAATCCTTTTGTCTGTTCTCCCACTTGAGGATGTGTCCTTTCTTACTCTGTAATTAGTTTGCATTCCAGAAGACTTTCTGTAAAACCCGCGACCCGAGTCAGGGTTTTATAGTCGCCAATCGGTCAATTCGACCATTTGTCCAGGTCAGGTCAGCTTTTAGAAAACGTGCGGGGGACCATGCCCGACCTTGTGCACGTGCTATAAGGGTTCTTGTATACCCGAGTATATGATGATAGCGTTAGATGCATAGTAGCAAATTGGGTTATCAATATATACGAGGGTATATGTTTGTTTATTTCTTTTCATCTGTTTGATCATAGAATTCTATTTAGGTTGTTGATCATATTAGGACATGTTGGTTAGGATTTTGGTTGGTTGGTAATTTTTAGAGCATGTCATTCGGCGGATGACATGTTCATCTTATTTTTCATTTTTATTTTCACTCGCGTTCATGGCTTATTTGACACGCCTTATTAGCCCTCAGACAGTTTTTAGAAGCTCGTAGAACTCACTTTATACCTAATGGCTCTTATCCTATTTTAGTGAAAAATTACTAAAATACCCTTAAAATTTCAAATGAAATAAAAATAAATAAATCAATAAAATAAAATGCCCAATCTAGCCCTCAATTAATCCCAAAATACCTTAGCCGACCCTCCACTTTAAACCAAATGCCTTAACTAGCCCTACTTGATTCTTTTAATACGTAAACTACCCCACATACATACCTAATGACTAAAATACCCCTCCCCATTATTTCTCATCCTCGTCGTTCTCAAGCTCTTTAGGTGTGTTATAAATTTATCTAATCATTAATTTATTTATAGTATTCATGATAATTAGATGTAGAATGACTTGTTACAAGTTGGATTTTGAAGATTCATTCATTTCATTTCTACGTTGTTTGCATAATTGATGAATTATTTACTTTTATGTGATTAATTTATGTTATTGTATTGTACATTATTGTGACATGGTATTGTTATATTCCTCACCTTCTCATACATGACATCATGACTAGTTAGATTATGGATATGGTCATCATGTATTAGTAATATTCATCTCATTAGATATTTACTTCTTCACGATTTACCTTGTTTCATGTAATATTGTTGACCATTTTTAAATCAATGTAGTTGGTGTATCGTTACCATACCTAATTCGTATTTTTGCGTGCCATGTCTTGTTTTGTAGTATGGTTGTTAATATAGTCATATGCATCCATTTCATGCATGCATCATATAGTTGCTAGGGCGTTTAATAAGTAGTCTTGTTTGTGTAGGTCTGGAGTAGGAACTCGTCGTCTCGGTACAAGACCCCGCTTGGAGCTTCTACCAAGTCTACTAGGACTCATTTCATTGATTTGATGTTCCACCCCACTAACGTTTTGTTTTACAGATCATAGAATTAACATGGGGCATTTAAATGCATCGTTCTTTCACAATTAAGAGCCCTTGAGAATGAAATCCCTCGTACTATTTTTAAAAACTTAGATCTACCTCAAGTTACCTTCGGCCCTATTTACATAATCCCCTTCCCAACCTTATGAATTTAATTTTGCTGGATTTTTTTGTGAGCCAAGGGATAGAGAAAATAACTTACACATACAGAGAGAGGGAGCATGTGTAAGTCACAGTGGGTTCTAGATTAGTGAGAGAGTCATTCCATCCTAAGGGATCCTAATAACTTCACGTCTTGAACTTCCTCACACCTGGCGAGGCGTCGACTAGCCGAGTACCATTGTGTATAACACATGTCTAAACTTGTGGTATGTTAACTATTTAAAATATATAATATTTACCCATGTTTTTAATATGATTTTATACTTCTCGGGTATAAACATTATTAATTTAGTGATATTTTCATTATATTCTAGTTAATTAATATTTTATTAGATATGCTTAATTTTGGTGTTTCAATGCAGAAAAAGATGAATAAATTAAGCTTTGGATTTGATTGGTCATAACACTCGGCCCCACCCAATGGCTACATTTTATGGTGTTCAATGGAGTCAAACAGTTGGAAACTTGAAGGGACATTATAATTAATTAGACTATGTCGATCTATGAACACTCTCTTCGAATTCTTGTATCTCCACTTCTATATAAAGGGGTGGTCATTTGTTGTTATCATATCTCATCTCTTAGCTTCGGAGTGTAGTGAAAGAAGTAGTTATAGTTTTGTAATTTCTTTCTCTTTCATAATAAAAATTAGTTTCTTTTTTATATTATTTTCTATTTTTATTATGGAGTAGTCTTTTATTTCGTTCTAGAGAAGAATGGAACTTAACATGATTTAATTGAATTTATTTCAAGTTCTTACTCTTTTATTCAATCGAATTGTTTGAATTATCATGTTCTAAATGCTAAGAATAGATTGATCGCCTATATCTTAGATCATGAGGTTTAATTAGATTTTGGGAGAAATTAATTAGATTAGTCATTGGTAATTCATCGTACGACGAGTCTTTTGACTTGTTTGTCGTTGTGGTCGGAAGATACACAACACTGTATGCGATTGTAAGGCAATTCTTAATGCATTATTTTATTGATTAATCAATTATCACCGGGAGGTAGAAATTGAGGCAAAATAAGAGAAGCATGAAGGAGTGGGAGCCACCATGTCATATAATTATCCTAGATCGACAATTCGAGGGAATAAAAGATAAGAGTAAGATTTGATGAAGATTAAATTCATGTTAAGGGAAATTCGACTCTAGAATGAGTTTTATAATTTTAATGCTGCTTTTGATTTAAAGTTATTACTTAGTTTTAGTTAAGTAAGTTATTTTTGTTTTGTTCATCATTTTATTTTCTTTAATTTAATTATAGGAAATTCATCTCCCAGTGGGACGATACTCAATTTTATCATTATATTACTTGTTTCGACCGTGTATGTAAAACCCGTGACTCGAGTCGGGGTTTTACATTACTGAACCAGTCGGTTCAACCGTTGGTTCGAGTCGAGTGAGTTTCATGAACTGTATGCTGAGTCGAGGCCAGCCGTGAGTTATGAGCAATGAGAGTCAGGTGTACTTGAATATATGACGATAACGTTGAGAAGATGGTGAGATATGAGTTATTAGAATATATAAAAGTATGCAGTATTTTTTTCTTTTTATATGTTTGATCGTAGAAATAGTTTTAGGCCGAATAACGCATTAGGACGCGTTGGATTATATTCGGGTGGTAGAGCATGCCATTTGGATGTTGTTCTATTTGTTTTATTTTATGGAAATTTTCCCTATTTTTCTAGATTTTTTTACAATTTATTACGAACTAGTTATTATTTTGACTCGAGTAGGAATAGAGTCAATACTTAATTACGAAACTGCCACTGGAGTATATTTTCTCCATTCCCGACACTTCCCCCTTCCAAAACCCTAGCCGCCGCCACCCCTGGTGCTCGTCATCACCGACGTCGCCGCCGACATCGTACAGCCGCCGATCAACGCCGTCCCGCCCCGCCCTGCCCTGCCGTGCCGTCGCCGTGCCACCACGACCAACCCCGGCCACCGATCGCCTGCCAGCGCGCCGCCACGAGGCCGCCTCAGCCGTCGCCACTCCGGGCCGGATTTCGTCACCGTCCGGGCCGCTCCGCCGCCACTGTGACCACTGACGACCACCCTCTTACCGTCGCCGACGTTTCCCCATCATCCCGACCGCCGTCGATGCCGGCCGCAGCCCCGATCGGAGCACGCCGCCGCTGCCGTCCACGGCCATCGCCGCCTCGGCTACCCTGTTTCACACCACCATTGGACCAAGCTCGTCGAGCTGGTGCCGATAGACCCCCTGATTGCCCCATCCCGAATCATCGCCGGAAAATCATAGGAATCCGCCGAAAAACTGTCGACACTAGTCGAAAAACCGCCGGAACCGCCGAAAATTTGATTCGTGGGAAATTTGCCGAATCATCCGCCGAACGCACCCGGTCCAATCTGACCAGACTTCGGACGCCACTAGGTGCCGAATTTGAGTTTCGAGCCACGAAACGGAAACCCTAGCCGTCGCCAATTTTCAACGACACGAGGTATAATTTATTTGAACTTAATTATTTGAAAGTATTGATTATTAGAATTGCATTCTAGGATTGGGGAATTGTGTGTTATAATAATATATATAAATGTAGATTTGATTAAGGATAAAATATGAAATTTCTTTGATTGAGTAGTGTTAAAAATGGAGGCTAAGAAACTAATTAGGGTAACTAGGTAATGATCATGATCTAATGCAAACTAGCCTAAGTAGACTTGCTAGAATTGATATAGGTTGATGTGTGATGATTGATGCGTGATTGTGTTGATTGTGTGTGCGTGCTATAGGATGCGTGATTCATCATGCGGGCATTAGTTTTAGCTTGATTGTGTAGGTACGGTGTAGGAGCTCGCTGCCTAGGCGCGTGGACCCGTTTGGAGCTTCTACCAGGTCCGTTTAGGACTCGTTCTCTGTTTTACGCTATTCTATTGTGTATTTGATTTATCATGTGCAGGACGAGTTAAGTGGCGTTTTATCGGATCCTACTTAACTCGGGCCATTTAGCCAACAGTTTTGTTTCGGATTAATAACCCTCGAGGATGAGATCCCTCGAGTTTGTTTTCGAACTTTAGATCCAGCTCACGATGCCTTCGGGCCTATTGTATGAATCCCAACCTAGACCTATATATATGTATAGTTTTCGCATTTTCAGTGAGAGATTGAATGAGGGAAATCTGACTACCGTGCTACGCGAGCGGGCACGTGTGTGTCGATAGTGGGCTCTGGAATGGTGTGCGGGCCATTTCATTCCCGAGGGATCCTGACAACTCCACCTTTGAGTTCCTCAAACCCGGAGAAGTGTGGAGGTTCACGGGTACTGCATTGCAGCGCATGTCTAGACTTGTGGTTTCAAAGGGTACTAAAGGCGACTGCCTGAGAGTGCTCGGCCTTCATACTCAAGGCCAGGAGTAATATGGAAGGTGCAGAGGGCGGAAAGGAATGAGATTTGATGCGAGTAGCAATAGAGAAATGGCCAAGGTATGAGAATGTGAAAGATAGGGGGATGTTGTCGACCTGAGGGCGACGGCTCCCGTATGTGCCCTGATGAGAGTTCTTGAGGAAGTATATGGTTTTCATTCAACAGGAGAGTTTCCTCTCCTGTGCCAGATTGATATTAGTTGCTGCATGTCTAGACTTGTGGTTTCAAAGGGTACTAAAGGCGACTGCCTGAGAGTGCTCGGCCTTCATACTCAAGGCCAGGAGTAATATGGAAGGTGCAGAGGGCGGAAAGGAATGAGATTTGATGCGAGAAGCGATAGAGAAATGGCCAAGGTATGAGAATGTGAAAGATAGGGGGACGCTGTCAGACCTGAGGGCGACGGCTCCCGTATGTGCCCTGATGAGAGTTCTTGAGGAAGTATATGGTTTTCATTCAACAGGAGAGTTTGCTCTCCTGTGCCAGATTGATATTAGTTATTTTCCGGGCCGGTAACACTCGTTACTGACGGTTTTTCTATATATATGTAGGTGAGAAATGCGAGGGATGAAAGCTGTCAGGACTGCGGAGGAGCAGCACGGAACCGCGCACACATGTACCTGCCGCGTGTAATCTATAATGACGGTGTGTTATTGCTACGTGAATGATAATTTTGATGTGTTTGTTTAGATAAATTGCTTGATATGAAATGAATGGATAAATGTGAATGAGTAGTGAGTTTGGAGTTCAGGCTCGGTTCAATTGAAACGAAAGAGATAATGATGAATGCTACGGTAGATTATCATGTTTTATCGTATTTTGATAAAATATTTATATACCCTTGTTGTGGATAATTTTTAATTAAAAATTTCTTGCCGTTGCATGGTTTTGTTTCGCTTGCACATCATAGCATGCATGTAGGACTACGTTAGAACCCACACATCCCATCCATGCATTTCATGTTTGCATCTCCATCTTGAGACACCGAGGGCAGATCCGGGTCGGCTTAACCGAACCCAGTAGATTAGCGAATGGTTCGGTCGCCGGTGACATTTCCGGGTCGGTTCACGGGTGATCCGAAACGGGGTGTTACAGTGTATACTTGCATGTCATTGAAAATATTCTAACAAGTTTTTGGCGCCATTGCCGGGAGACCGAATTTTCTAAGTTAATTTAGGATTAGAATTTTGAGAGTTTTCTTTTATCTTTAGATTTTAGTGTCTGATTTAAACAAAAAGAAAAAAACTATATCATTGTCTTCTTCCTTACTATCATTTATTTGTTATCATTTGTTTATGCATCGATTAGTGCGGTCACCTTTGTTTTCTTATGATCCAGAGATTGAAAGGACTTTGAGAAACTTGCGTGCCGCTGGAAGAAGAGCACAAGAAGCCATAGAAGAAGAAGCCATGGACCCACAACAACAACAAATGCCTCCACTTCCACCGATTGTAGTAGTAGCTAATGATGACAATAGGGCAATCCAAGATTGGGTTGTACCTCTTGCAAGAGGGTTACAACCTAGTATTATTGCACCACCGGTGGATGCGACCCACTTCGAGCTTAAACCAGTTTTATTTAACATGTTACAAACCATAGGACAATTTAGTGGATTGCCTAATGAAAATCCTAATAGGCATATCATGGATTTCCTATCGGTTTGTGATATGTATAAGCAACCTGGTGTCTCTGATGACGCTCTCCGCCTTCGCTTATTTCCATTCTCATTAATAGGAAGTGCGAAAGAATGGTTGTCATCATTAGATTCAATAACCACTTGGGATGAATTATCTGAAAAATTTTTGTTAAAATATTTTCCACCTTCTAAAACTGCTAGATTACGTAATGAAATTTTATCTTTTTTGCAGTTTGATGGTGAGTCTCTCTTTGAGGCATGGGAAAGATATAAAGAATTGTTAAAAAAGTGTCCCAACCATGGTATAGAAAGATGGATGCAACTCCAAACTTTTTATAACGGGTTGTTGGGGCAAACAAAGAACATAGTTGATGCGGCGGCCAATGGATCATTTCTTAGGAAGAGCCCACATGAAGCTTTCCAATTGCTAGAATTAATGGTTCCTAGCAACCATCATGCCACACAAGAAAGGCATCCAAGGAGGACTACCGGAGTTTTAGAATTAGATGCACTTACTGCTTTATCTGCTCAGGTCAGTGCTTTAACTAATCAAGTTCAAAATCTTAATATGCAGGGACATGTTAAGGCTGTGGAGCCAAGGTGTGAATGGTGTGGACAAGGACATTCTACAGGTCAATGTACAACAGATCAAGTTAACTATGTAGGCAACTTTAATAGGAACAACAATCCCTATTCCAACACCTACAATGCGGGCTGGCGCAATAACCCCAACTTTTCATGGAATAATTCTCCACAACCGGCTGCTGTTCCCACTAATCCACCACCACCATCACAGCATTCTCGACCTCCTTCACTTTCTTTTCAACCACAACAACCGGATTTGATCCAAATGTTCAATTCCATGCAACAAACTATGCAACAATTTATGCAGAATCAGCAACAACAACAACAACAGTTTATGCAACAAGTTATGGTGCAATTAAACAAGGAACCTAGTGAGCGACCCAAGGGTGTACTTCCTAGCCAACCAGAACAACCAAGGAATGATGGTCAAGAGCATTGCAAAGCTATAACAACCCGGAGTGGTATTACTTTACAAGAACCAGTTCAACCCAATGAAGTTAGGGAAAAAGATGATAAGCCAAGCAACGAACGTGAACCCAATACATTGGTTAGCTTACTCGGAAGCAAAGGGAAAGAAAAAGATGAAGTACTTGTAGATGAGGTCGAAGAAAAGGTACCATTTCCTTCTAGATTGAGGAAACAAAGTGATGAAAAATATTTTAAAAAATTTCTTGATATATTTAAGAAATTACAAATTAACATACCTTTTGCTGAAGCACTTGAACAGATGCCTAGTTATGTAAAATACTTGAAGGATATTCTAGCAAAGAAAAGGAGAGTATATGACAATGAAGTTGTAGCCATGACAGAGGAATGTAGTGCTGTCCTCCAAAGAAAACTACCTCCTAAGATAAAAGACCCGGGAAAATTTGTGATTCCATGTTCAATTGGAGGAAATGTTCATTGTAATGCTTTATGTGACTTAGGGTCTAGCATTAATCTTATGCCTTTTTCTGTTTTCAAAAGGTTAGGAATCAAGGATATTGCTCCTACCAACATCACACTTCAGTTGGCTGACCGATCATTGGTATATCCTAAAGGAGTCATTGAAGATGTTTTAATAAAGGTTGACAAGTTTATCTTTCCTGCAGATTTTGTAGTGCTTGAAATGGAAGGAAGGAATGATGATATACCACTCATTGTTGGGAGAGGTTTCTTAGCAACTGGGAGAACACTAATCGACGTAGCTGCTGGAAAACTTACACTTAGGGTAAACAACGATTGTGTCACATTCAACATCTTTAAATCCATGAATTGCCCGGATGAAACATATGATTGTTCTAAAATTGAACTAAGTGATAAAATAATGTACAAAGGGGTGGTCATTTGTTGTTATCATATCTCATCTCTTAGCTTCGGAGTGTAGTGAAAGAAGTAGTTATAGTTTTTATAATTTCTTTTTCTTTCATAATAAAAATTAGTTTCTTTTTTATATCATTTTCTATTTTTATTATGGAGTAGTCTTTTATTTCGTTCTAGAGAAGAATGGAACTTAACATGATTTAATTGAATTTATTTCAAGTTCTTACTCTTTTATTCAATCGGATCGTTTGAATTATCATGTTCTAAATGCTAAGAATAGATTGATCGCCTATATCTTAGATCATGAGGTTTAATTAGATTTCGGGAGAAATTAATTAAATTAGTCATTGATAATTCATCATACGATGAGTCTTTTGACTTGTTTGTCGTTGTGGTCAAAAAATACACAACACCGTATGCGATTGTAAGACAATTCTTAATGCATTATTTTGATGATTAATCAATTATCACCGGGAGGTAGAAATTGAGGCAAAATAATAGAAGCATGAAGGAGCGGGAGCCACCATGTCATATAATTATCCTAGATCGATAATCCGAGGGAATAAAAAGATAAGAGTAAGATTTGATGAAGATTAAATTCATGTTAAGGGAAATTCGACTCTAGAACAAGTTTTATAATTTTAACGCTGCTTTTGATTTAAAGTTATTACTTAGATTTAGTTAAGTACGTTATTTTTGTTTTGTTCATCATTTTATTTTCTTTAATTTAATTATAAGAAATTCATCTCCCTGTGGGACGATACTCAATTTTATTATTATATTACTTGTTTCGACCGTGTATACTTGCACATCATTGAAAATATTCTAACATAGTATTAATTAGTAATGATGGTGACTGCCTGAGAGTACTCATCCTCTATGCTTTGCGCGAGGAGAAATGTGGAGGTTTGGTGAGAGTTTAGAATACCAATTTTCTTGAGAGTGGGACTTTTATGATAATGCTAAGAGTGGCACAACACCAATCAGTTTGGAATGGTACTAGTCTGCAACTTGATAGCTCCTCAGTTGTTGCCCTTTAAGAGTTCAGTTGAAGTTATATGATTGTTTGATTTACATGAGAGTTAGCTCTCATTTTCCACTTTGATATTTAGTTAATTTTGGACCAATGACACCTGTCGTTGACACTTTTCTAATATCTATGTACGTGAGTATCATGAGTGAGATATGCCAACTATGGCAGAAGAGCAGTGATTTCTATTTGCACACACATACTTGGCACAACGTTGTATTGCTTGTTGTGTGATTTTTGTTGTGCTGTATTATTTTGTGATGTGCTTTGTTTTATGGTGGTAATGTTTGAGATATTCTGAGATTGATTTAGCAGTTATGATGGATGTGATCAGCAAATGGATAGAGTCCACGCTTATAATCCATATTTTGTCGTCTATGATCTTATTCTGCTCTGAAAATCAAATATTGTTGTTGTGATAGAATATCTTGTTAAACAAGTTGCCCCTTATTACACTATTAGGGAAAATTTTCTCCATTTTATTTTAAAAAATTTCTATAATTTTATTTAAATTTAATTGTATGAGTGTGATTAATTGTCATGTCATTCACGTAGTATCCTGCTAGGGTGTGCATCTCATGCAAGCATTGGTTGAGCATTGTGGTGTTTTTCGTCTTGAGACACCTAGAGGGTCTAGATCCCTTCCGCTTACGTTCGAGAACCTACTTAATTGAGGTAAGAGTTGGTTCAATCTATCGTAATAGTCCTATTCCCATTTGAGAGTGAACTAGATTTGGGGTGTTACACTTTCACTAAAATTTTCTTTCACACTTCTTTGTTAATTAATCAATAGTAGTCAAAGTCTATAGATCAGTCAACTCACAAAGCAGGCAATTAATTGATCTTGAGGTAACTCACTAATCTTGCAAAATCCGCGACCTGAGTTAGGGTTTTATAGTTTGAACCAGTTGGTTCGACCGTTATTTTAGTCGAGTCAATTTCAGAACACGCGTACTGAGTCAAGGCTGATCGTGTGTTATGAACCACAAGGGTCATGTGTACCAAAGTGTATGATGATAACATCAGAAAGACAGCATTAGCATGAGTTATCAAAATGTATGAGAGTACATCCAGATTTTTATCATTTTAGTATTAGAGCGTAGAATTGTTTTTAGGCCAAATAATGCATTATGACGCATTATAGGGGAGTTTGGGTGGGTTAATAATTATAGAGCATGTCATTGTGATTTTGTGGCATGTATTATATTTTATAGAAAATTTCCCTATTTTTGGATTTTTTTAAGATTTAGTACGAGTTAGTCATTATTTTTAACTCAAGTCGGACTTGAGTCAAGTTTTATTTACTATATCGCCACAGAGCCATTTCATCCACCCGACATTCCTCTTCTTCCCCAAACCCTCCACACCGCCCCTCTACTTGTTGCCGCCACCCTCACTGATGCTGCCGATCGACACCACCAAGCCCTGTTACACCATCGCTATGCCGCTCCGAGTGCCCTAGCCATCGCCCGGCCACCACGATGAGAGGGAGCCGTGTCCTAGCTCCGTTCGCCCGTTGCTGATTCTGCTGCTGGCAACCGTTGCCATCGCTATCCAATTGCCACCTCGACGTTGTCGACCCTCCCACGACCTTCCCTGATCGAAGCGGAGCCCATCACCACCCATCCCGACTAGATCTCGTCACCCACCACCGACCACCCCTATTTTGCCCTTTTCTAGCCAGCCACCACCTCTACTGATCGTGTCGACATCGTGCTCGCCAAGCCAGTGCCAATAGTACCCCATACCACCTCTATCTTGCCGTAGACGCCATCGGTAACGACTGTTGAAAAATCACCGGAAAGCTACTGAAAAACCACTGAAACCTTCCGAAACCCTACTAGAAAACAGGATTTACTAGAACTCGCCGAATCTTCCGCCAAACACATCAGTCGAATTTGATCTCTGAGACGTGCGACCCTAGCCGTCGTCAATTGTCAGAGACAAGAGGTATAATTACCTTCTATTTAATTATTTAAAATTGATGATTATTAGCACAACTTGCTAGGATTGATTAATTATCTTGATCAATGTCTCATTATGAATGAAGTGATGATTTGCATGATCTGATAGATATTGAACGAATGTTAGTGATCTAATTAGGTAAATTAAATCTAAGCATGCTAATTGAATGCAACGTAACTTAAAAAAACATAATAAAATTTGTATGAATAGGATGAGTTAGAAGTATTCCTGCACTGATGATTGTTGATTGTCGATAGATGATGATTGCATTATAAGTGTGATGTTCATGATGAGTTTGATGCATCATTCAGTTAGCGGGCATTAGCTTCTAGATTTGAAGTGTAGGTATAGAGTAGGAGCTTGCTGTGTAAATGTACAACCACGATTGGATCTTCTGCCAGGTCTGTTTAAGACTCATCCCTGTTTTATGTTTTATTCTATTGTATGTTTGTTTTATTATTTGTAAGATGGGTTAAGTGGCATTTTATCGGATCCCACTTAACCGGGTCATTTAAATTGATCAATTTTCTAGATTAATAACCCTAGAGGATGAGATCCCTTGAGTTTGATTTCAAAAATAAAATCCACTGCATTCGCCTTTGAGCATATTATATAAATCCCTTCTCAGACCTATATATAATTTTCTCGAGTTTTTAGTAAGACGAGAGAAGGGAAAAACTGACTCACACGTACCATGAGTGGACCATTCTAATCCTGAGGGATCTTGACAACTCCTATTTTGAGTTCCTCACACCCAAAGAAACGTGGAGGATTACGGGTAATGTTTAGTACAACGCATGTTCAGACTTGTGGTTCAAAGGGTGCTAAAGGTAACTGCCTGAGAGTACTCGGCTTTTGTGCTCAAGGCTAGGAGAATTATAGAGGAAAGGAGAAGGTTTAGGATAAACTGGTAGTCTCAAACGACCAGGAAAATGAGAAAATGTTGAGAGGGGCATCAAGCTAGTCAGTTCGGGACGCTATCGGGTCTGCAGCCTAGTGGCTCTGCAGTAGATGCCCTTAGGAGTGTTCACGAGAGTATATAAAAGTTTTCTTCAAAATGAGAGTTTACTCTCATTTGCCAGTTTATTATGTAGTTATATTTTTGAAACAGTAACATTCATTATTGTCGCTTTTCTTTATATATATGTAGGTGAGGATTAATATTGAATATGTCGGCTTCGACGGAGGAGCAATGGCCTACCTTCGCACACACATGCACATGCGCTAGCCGAATGTTTGTTTTGATTGTTTTAATTGTTTTGTTATGTTATTATGAGAAAAATGAAATACCTATGATGAAGATTTTGGTATATGGAAATGCATAATGATAACAGGATCTCAAATATATATATTAGTGTAAATATTGCATGATAAAGGTGAAGATGAACAAATGAGCTGGTGGGAAAAGACCCAAAAATATAGGATATTTTGACGTGGCCAATTAAACGTTTACATGAAAAATATTGTGTAATGTTGTTGATGGTTTTACATATTTATACATGATAATTTGCTAGGGCGGCCCCTAATTGCACTTCTAGGGAGATTCTGTCCGTTTTATTTTCGGAATTTCTATCAATTTTATTGTAATTATTTTATTTTGTAAACTAGTTATCATGTCATCCTCTTGGTAGCATGAAAGGATTCCGTGCATTCATCCATGCATAGCAATCAATATCTTTCGTCTTAAGATCCGAGAGTAGATCCACTCGAGACCCATGACAGACCGGTTTGGTTTGAGAACGAGCAGGATTCGGGGTGTTACAAGTCTTACTTAATGCAGTTTCAAAAGCATCAATATATTCTTGTACACTTCCCATTTGAGTAAGCTTAGTTAACTCTCCAAAGTGATTGCCATGTGGGGGTGTTCCAAACGTGATTAGTATGGTTATCTTAAATTTCTCCCAAGTGGACTTGCTACAACATCCTAGCTTGGCCCTCGAGGTGAAACACTGCTATGGTAAATTGATCGTCCCATGTGATGCCATGGAATAGGAAGTAATGTTCAACATTACTAATCCAATCAACCGAATCTTCCAATCCATCATACATGGGGAATTCTAAGGATGATTTCTTTGTGAATTTGGAAGATGTAATCTCAGATATGAGGTGAAGCTCAAAAAGGAGTCTGAGAGCGACTCACATGTGTTTGCTTGTGTGTAGGAGTCTGCACCTTAGGCTTGTTAGTTGAGCTGTGTTAGGGTTTTTACACATGAAATCCCTAAACACAAAGTTGTGTGATTTGACAAGGCAAACTAATATAGGATAAAAGATAGATGATACACAAATTTAACATGGAACCTTCAAAATAGAAGGGAAACCACAAACCATCCACTATAATTAAATAATGGGCACACACATCGGGCAAAGCCAGTACATCAAATTACTCCAATTAGGATACATATCCAATTGGGAACACTCACCTCTAACTGGAACACACTTCACTTAGGAATACACTCAATCTCTAATTAAAACACACTCCAATTAGGAATAATCTCCAACTAGGATACATATCCAATTAGGAACACTCTCAAACTCTAACTAGAAGAGACAATCTAATTGGGAAGACCTATCTTGTGAAGAGAGGTTCTCCCTCCTCCTAAGAGAGAGAGGGAGAGCTTCACTGCAAAACCTCACAGTGAAACTAAATAACACACTGTTCAGTTATACTCTCTCAGCTCTATTTCATTCACAATACAACTATATATATATAGAAACAAAACCCTGTAGATATGAAGAGCCAAACACTAAATACTCATCATCTTTAACAATTCTTCTTGAATTCTACGTACCTCTTGGAATAACTTCATATCTTTACGATTTCCAATAAGCTTATCTAATGCATCCTTTCAATTTGTTATTGGAGTCCAAGCAAGAGTCATTATATCTCACCCACCTCCAACTGTAGTTTGTCGACTCTAGGATCCCTCAACATTGGCTCTAATGCCATCTTGTCACAGGCCTCGATTTCAAAGAGTTTCCCTTTCCCTTTGGATTGAAGAGAATTTTTCCTTTCCTATGATTGATCGTTGAAGATTATAGAGTGCTTAATCTGATTAAGTACTTGGTAAAAGAACAAGAATTGGGGAATGCGAATAGAGAGATCCGATCGCCAAGGAGGATAATCAGGAGTGCAGGGCAAGATGCCTTGCTTGAGGAAGAAGAAGCAGAGATGTATCTTGTGCATCAAGCATGTCTTTAAACTATTTATTAATAAAAGCAGAACTCATGCCTCTATTAAAATACAACAAAAATAAAAAATTAAATTAAATTATTATAATATATTTATATTAAATATATTAAATTATTATATTCTATCTTATATTAATTCGTCTGTAATATAAGTTACATAATACACATCTTCATAATTATATCAAATTTATAAATTTATGTTTCTATTCCATAGTGAATATATTTAATTTAATCTAATCTTAAAATTATAAATAAAATATGTTATTAAATATTCAAACTTATATTATTATTATTTAATTAAAAATCGAGTACAAATTATAAAAATACAGAGGCTAAAACTATACTAAATATGATATTTAAAACTATTCTTTCAAACTTAAAAACACAAAGTCCTGGTTCATACATGATAGGCTAAAACAGATAATCCCGGCTCACGCTTGATCTGAATCCATGCGAGCCCTTTTCAACCAATCCAGCCATTCCTCGAGATAGTGTCTTTTTCAATCCAGAGCAGCCTGATCGAATTCCAGTATTCCAATTCAAATGAATCTCAGTGAGAACCTCTCCTCATGGTGTACTTACTTTGTCCGATGTGTATACCGGCTTGGAGGTTGAGAGTATTTCTAATTGGAGTGTGTTCTAATTAAAGATTAGAAGTTGAGAGTGTTCCTAATTAGAGTGTGTTCTAGTTAGAGGTTGTGGTTGTTCATTGTGAGGAGAAGACATGACTTTGGGTTCTTCAACAAGACGAACTATAGTTTATTTCTTATCCTTCTCTACCTTTTGTCTATGGTTTGTAAAGTGGGGTAATTATACTCATTCCATGTTTTTGGTTGTAGTTTTATTTCAATTTGGAAAGTTTCCACTAATGTGTGGGTTATCCTTTATTGGTTGGCCTTGTCACACACTCAACATTGTGTTTGGTTATTTTGTTTGTTAAAAACCCTAACAATTGGCACCGTTTGTGGGAAATGCAAGGTCATAATTCTTTCCCCAAGAAGGTGGGGGAGACGTGTTAAAAGTTCCAATGAGGGGAGATAGAAGACATTCCACATGAGTAGGTAGGGGAGATGTGTTAAAATATTTCCCTCATGTGTTGGCGGTTGGCAATCGATCGACAATGGTGCTTCAAGTTCGACTGGTGTTCGACAAGTGGTGCAAAGTTGAAGATTTTTTAAGGAGTTTCCACATGGGGCGAAAAAGGGAGATTTGAAGGGTTGTATCTCTTTCCCATGTGAAGGAAGCTAAAACCAACCCTAATGTCTTTCGTATGATTCGGGAATGGAGGGATTGTTGAGAATCCCTCATCATACGATGAATGTGAGGAGACATGCAAGTACATAGGGAATCGTAAAGACATAGAATTCTTCTAAAAGGTACGAGGAATTCGAGAAGAATTGTTGAAGAGGATGAGTATTTAGTATTTGGCTCTTTATATCTACGGGGTTCTGTTTTTATATATATGTAGTTGTATTGTGAGTGAAACAGAGCTGAGAGAGTACAATTTGAAGAGTGTGTGTTATTGAGTTTTACTGTGAGGTTTTACAGTGAGGGCTCCCTCTCTCTCTTAGAGGACGGAGAGTCTCTCCTCATGGTGTACTTACTTTATCCAATGTGTGTACCAACTTTGTCTGAAGTGTATTCCTAACTGGAGTATGTTCCAGTTAGAGGTTGAGAGTGTTTTTCTAATTGGAGTGTGTTCCAATTAGAGATTAGAAGTTGAGAGTGTTCCTTCCTAATTAGAGTGTGTTCTTGTAACACCCCATTTCGGCTCACCCGTGAACCGACCTGAAAATGTCACCGGCGACCGAACCGTTCGCTAAGGTACTGGTTCTGTTAAGCCGACCCGGATTTTCCCTCGGCTATGAGATGCATGAATGGGAACAATTGGGTTCTAATGGAGTCCTACATGCATGTGATGATATGCAAGCAAAACAAAACCATTCAACAAGCAAGAAATTTAAATAAAAATTCATTAATATTTACGAAAAAAAGACAAAATCTCCCATAAAGTGCAATATGGGCCAACCTATCCACAACAAGGGTATATAAATATTTTATCAAAATATGATAAAACATAACAATCTACTATGGCATTCAATCATTATCTCTTTCATTTCATCTGAGCCGAGTCTGAACTCGAAGGCTCCCTACTCATTCACAATTATCCGCTCGTCTCATAAAAAGCAATTTATCAAGACAAAAACATTCTAATTATCATTCACACAGCATTAACACACCATCATTATACATTACAAAGGGCAGGTACATGTGTGCGCAGTTCCGTGCTGCTCCTCCGCAGTCCCAATAGCTTTCATCGCTCGCATTCCTCACCTATATATATATAGAAAAATCGTTAGTAACGAGCGTTACCGGCCTGAAAAATAACTAATATCAATCTGGCACAGGAGAGCAAACTCTCCTGTTGAATGAAAACCCTATACTTCCTCAAGAACTCTTGTCAGGGCACATATGGGAGCCATCGCCCTCGGGTCGACAGCGTCCCCCTTTCTTTCTCATTCTCATACCTTAGCTATTTCTCTATCGCTTCTCGCATCAAATCTCATTCCTTTTCGCCCTCTACACCTTCCATATTACTCCTGGCTTTGAGCACAAAGGCCAAGCACTCTCAGGCAGTCGCCTTTAGTACCCTTTGAAACCACAAGTCTAGACATGCACTGCATTGCAGTACCCGTGAACCTCCACACTTCTCCGGGTTTGAGGAACTCAAGGTGGAGTTGTCAGGATCCCTCGGGAATGAAACGTCCCGCACACCATTCCAGAGCCCACTATCAACTCACACGTGCCCGCTCGCGTAGCACGGTAGTTGGATTTCCCTCATTCAATCTCTCACTGAAAACACGAAATTATACATATATATAGGTCTAGGTTGGGATTTATACAATAGGCCCGAAGGCATCGTGAGCTGGATCTGAAGTTCGAAAACAAACTCGAGGGATCTCATCCTCGAGGGTTATTAATCCGAAAAATCGTTGGCTAAATGGCCCAAGTTAAGTGGGATCCGATAAAACGTCACTTAACTCGTCCTGCACATGATAAATCAAATACACAATAGAGTAGCGTAAAAACAGGGAACAAGTCCTAAATGGACCTGGTAGAAGCTCCAAGCGTATCCTCACGCCTAGGCAACGAGCTCCTACTCCGTAGCTACACATCAAAACTAAATATTAACGCCCGCTCATGATGCCGTCATACATCCTATATCACACATACATCCATCACGCATCAATCAACACACATCAATCTATATCAATTCTAGCAAGTCTACTTAGGCTAGTTTGCATTAGATCATTATCGTTACGTAGTTACCCTAATTAGTTTCTAAGCCTCCATTTTTAACACCACTCAATCAAACAAATTTCACATTTTATCCTTAATCAATTCTACATTTATACATATAATCATAACACGCAATACATCAATCCTAGCATGCAATTCTAATAATCAATACTTTTAAATAATTAAGTTAAAATAAATTATACCTCATAGGGTTTGTGGCTCGAATTTGGCACCCTATGGCATCCGAAGTTTGATAGGGTTCAATTGGAGGGATTCCGCGAAAGATCAGGTGATTTCAAACGAATTTGGGTGAATCCAATTTTTCGGCAACTTCTGACGGTTTTCCGGTGACTGTCCCTCCCGACGGTTTTCTAGCAACTGTTCCGGCAGGGCAATCAGGGG
Organism: Piper betle; assembly: GCA_033002965.1. Classification (NCBI taxonomy): domain Eukaryota; kingdom Viridiplantae; phylum Streptophyta; class Magnoliopsida; order Piperales; family Piperaceae; genus Piper; species Piper betle. Next base: position 232,144 of record JAURVB010008678.1, on the reverse strand, counting down.
TAAGGGTTAGCGCCGGCTCGGTGAGCTTGTCCCAATGGTGGTGACGGCATGGACGGCCACAGCAGCGATGACCGCCGGCGGCGGCGTCGAGTTCGGTCGGGCAGTCGGTCACTTCGAACAGGCCCACGGCCGCCTTCAACAGTGGTACTAGGTAAGGGGGAAACATCGGGGAGATTTCGGCGATTCCGGTATTGTGGCGGTAAGACGGTGGCCGGGTGGGTCGTGGCAACACGGCGACAGCACGACGGGGCAGGGCAGCGTTGATCAGCGGCAGTGCGGTGTCGGTAGCAACGCCAGCGGCGACCACAGTGGGCGGCGAGGGTTTTTGGGAGGGGATAGTGTCGAGGAAAGGAGAAAAACACTCTTAGTGGCAAACTCAGTAAACAAGTATCGACTCGATTCCTAGCTTGAGTCAAAATAATAACTAGTTCGTAATAAATTCTAAAAATCTAGAAAAATATGAAAAAATCTCATAAAATAAAACAAACACAACAACATCCAAATGATATGCTCTATAACTAATAACCCACCCGAATATAATCCAACACGTCCTAATGCGTTATTCGGCCTAAAACTATTTCTACGATCAAACATATAAAAAAAAATACTACATACTTTCATATATTCTGATAACTCATTTCTCACCATCTTCTCGACGTTATCATCATATAGTCAGGTACACCTAACTCTCATCGCCCATAACTCAAGGCTGGCCTCGACTCAACACGCGGTTCATGAAACTGACTCGACTCAAACCAACGGTCGAACCGACTGGTTCAGTAACGTAAAACCCTGACTCGAGTCATGGGTTTTACAATTCTAGTTAGAAGTTGCAGTTGCAAATCTAGATGGGTCACTATTGGTGGTGCATGTGAGAAAAGAAAGAGAAATTGTTCGTTGTGAGGAGAAGACATGACTCTGGGTTCTTCGACAAGACCAACTGTAGTTTATTTCTTATCCTTCTCTACCTTTTGCCTATGGTTTGTAATGTGGAGTAACTATACCCATTTCATGTTTTTGGTTGTAGTTTTATTTCAATTTGGAAAGTTTCCACTAATGTGTGGGTTATCCTATATTGGTTGGCCTTTTCACACACTCAACATTGTGTTTGGTTATTTTGTTTGTTAAAACCCTAACAAATTAATGGTTGCTTGGAATACATTCCCACTTGCTCTCTAAAGGATTGTGAGAATGTATATATGTAAACATCCCATTACAATTTATTCACCACATAAATAAAACTAATGTGATTCATTCATAAGTACTACCTTCATTTGAAAATCACTCCACATAATGAGATTTCTTAGTATCAACAACAGTTGATATAACAATATCAGCAACATGTAAATCTAGCCGTCCCTTTAGATTACATGGTTGTATTTTTTATAATTTAGACAAAATTACCTTTATATCCAACCATCCATGTAATCCAAGGGTCACATTAAATTTAGCTGACTTTGGAATATCAGCTATTGTTGATATAGGACGCTCTCTTTTGCAGGACCAGATCGAGAAGTCAACTGTTCAGTTCTCTCATTTTTCATATTGACTGAAAGCATTTTATTTGGCCATTAGTTTGATTATCTTGGGATTACTTATTTGGGTTTACTTTTGCCTTGCGTTGAGTCTTATTTGTTAAGGGATTGATTAGGTTGTCATCTACAAGCAACAAAAATATACCATGGTAGTAGACTCCCTTCCATGGAGACATGAGAAGATGGAGTAAGATAATGGTGGAGAGTTGATCCTAAGTTCACGTGTGGTACTTACGTTGGCCCAATTTGAGTTTGTGAAGCTATCGGGGATCCTCTGGGATGTCTCCCTTAGCTGGCTCTACTGATGACACTTACCAGTATCACAATACGGTTGTGTCATGCTCAAAGAACCTAATAAAGTGATAATTATAAAAGTATCGTGGGACCTCTGAATCGGTTTTTGACGGAATCACTAAATTGGATTGAATCGGTCTAAATCAGTTTAGTTGAATTAGTCCAAAATGATTCTATACAAAAATTTCACTTAATCAAAATTGGTAGGATATTAGTTATAAAACATATCATTTTATTGTTATTTTTATGTTATGATGTGTATTATATTTTATGATATTTTTTCTATTTTTTTATTTTTTTGAATTATTTAGAGTTAATTATTATTTTTTACTCTAATCAGAATAAAGTCAATTTTTAATTACGAGAATACCACTTGTTATTTCTTCCCCCCTTCTCTCTCCCTAATACCACCCATCATTTACCTCCGCTCGATCGCCACCCCGCCTCCCCGCTGGCCCCGCCCCATCCCCCTCCCCATCGCCTCCCGACCCACCCCACCACCCTCGCCGCCTGTCGCCCTTTTAGCCCCCCCTTGCCCCCACTTGTTTGGGCCCACGTGCCGCCCCATCACCGCCCTTGTCGCCCTATCCCGTGTCGCCCAATCGCCACCCTTGTTGCCCCATCCCCTGCCGCCATTGCCCCCCAAGCCCCCCCCCCCAATTGCCCGTCGCCCCTTTCGCCGCCTCATTGCAACCATTTGAAATCGGCTCAAATAAGTTCAAATTGGTTTGAATTGGCTCAGTTCAAATAGGTTCAAATTAGTTTGAATTGGCCAATTTACAGACTAATGTAAGCCAAAGACCGATTTACCTAATTTTTTGACACGAATTGCTTCCGATTCGATTTAAATCGGCTAATTCTAAGTAAAATTAGCCAATTATTACAACCCATGCTTAAACACGAGGACCGTGAATGACTGTGATGGTACCTTTTGAAAAGAGCTCTTTAAAATGCAAGGCATACTGCTTAAAATGAACACAGCAAATCACCAGCAAATAAAATGCCTAGAGCAAGGTACTAAAAGGTAGAGACATATTTAGGGTCGGTCGTATGCTAGTCTCATCTCAAGCAATGGTCACGATGATTTCTAACCTTATTAGGTGGTGATACAATATGACATCTCACTAGGTTACACGAGTAACGCCGCATGCGGCTCAATCTGTCAACCTCCTCTGTAGATCAAGTCACATTATGGAAGGTCCAGTGGGGGGAAGTTGAAGCAGCAATTGACGACCGAAAAATTGTCAAAATCTCACTTGGAATCAGTTCAATCGAGGATAGGGGTGAGCACGGCGAAAACCGAAACCGATCCGAACCAAAAAAAATTAATAATTTCATTCTGGTCTAAAATATTTTGATCCCGTTTTTAGTAGGGTCGTAAACAAATCGAACTGTAGGTTAATATTTCAGTTCGGAACAAAACTGACCCAAATTAACTGAACTTTATAAAAAATATTTTAAAATCTATATTTTATGAACCAACCCAAATTAACCAAATTTTTAAAAAATATTTCAAATTCTATATTTGTGTTAATTATCATGAACTTATAATATTTTTATGATTAAATTTTATTTATTTAATGTGATTTATACATTTAAAAATACATATTAAATAGTAATGTTTACTAAAATGATGATATAATTTTAATTAAATAAAAAATATTTTTTTAATAGCTTATAATATAATTTAGTTGTTCGGTTACAAACTGAATTAACCAAACCATTTTAATTCAGTTCAGTTATAAAATTTAGTTGCTACATAAGATTTAATTAATTTAATTTAATCTATTCGGCCTAATGCTCACCCCAATCGAAGATAAGCACTCTTACAATAAAGAGTGATGGATAAGACATTTATATGCAGGATTGGGTCTATATCATCGTTGCATAAATCGGAATCGGAATCGGAATCGGTTTTTGATGCAGTCGGAATCGGTCTAAATCGGATAAGAATCGGTTCAATTGAATCGGTCCAAATTAGTTTAATCGATCATATATAATAATTTAACATTTCATAATATAAATATATTAAAATTAGGTATTGATGTTATTTTGATATTATTCTGTGTATTATAGTTTATGATATTTTTAAATATTTTTTAAGATTCTTTAAAATTTTTTAAAATTAATTATTATTTTTGACTCGAGTTAGACTCGAGTCAACTTTTAATTACGAGAATGCCACCCTCCGCTCTTTACCCCCCACCGCCGGCGGCGGCCCGATTGGCGGCGAGTCTCGCGGCCACTGCACTGTCGGCCGGCCACACATCGGAGGTTGTTAGACTATTTTCAATAACATGTAAGTATACACGGTCGAAACAAGTAGTATGATGATAAATTAAAGTATCGTTCCCACAGAGAGATGAATTTCCTTAAATTAATTAAAGAAAATAAAATTAAGAACAAAACAGAAATAATTGACTTAACGAAATCTAAATAATAACTTAAATAAAAAGCGGAGTTAAAATTATAAAACTCGTTCTAGAGTCGAATTTCCCTTAACATGAATTTAATCTTCATCAAATCTTACTCTTATCTTTTATTCCCTCAGATTGTCGAGCTAGGATAATTATATGACATGGTGGCTCCCGCTCCTTCATGCTTCTATTATTTTGCCTCAATTTCTACCTCCCGGTGATAATTGATTAATCAACAAAATAATGCATTAAGAATTGCATTACAATCGCATACGGTGTTGTGTATCTTCCGACCACAACGACAAACAAGTCAAAAGACTCGTCGTATGATGAATTATCAATGACTAATCTAATTAATTTCTCCCGAAATCTAATTAAACCTCATGATCTAAGAAATAGGTGATCAATCTACTCTTAGCATTAAGAATATGACAATTCAAACAATCCGATTGAATAAAAGAGTAAGAGCTTGAAATGAATTCAATTAAATCATGTTAAGTTTCATTCTTCTCTAGAACGAAATAAAATACTACTCCATAATAAAAATAGAAAACAATATAAAAAAGAAACTAATTTTTATTATGAAAGAAAAAAATTACAAAAACTAATTAACTGACTACTTTCACTACACTCTGAAGCCAAGAGATGAGATATGATAACAACAAATGACCACCCCTTTATATAGAAGTGGAGATACAAGAATTCGAAGAGAGTGTTCACAAATCGACATAGTCTAATTAATTATAATGTCCCTTCAAGTTTCCAACTGTTCGACTCCATTGAACACCATGAATTGTAGCCATTGGATGGGGCCAAATGTCGTGACCAATCAAATCCAAAGCTTAATTTATTCATCTTTTTCTGCATTGAAACACCAAAATTAAGCATATCTAATAAAATATTAATTGACTAGAATATAACGAAAAATATTACCTAATTAATAATATTTATACCTAGAAAGTACAAAATCATATTAAAAACATGAGTAAATATTGTATATTTTAAACACTTAACACCCCAAACTTAAACTTTGCACGTCCTGAGCAAAATATCATAACAAAGAAAATTTTACTACACAAAAATACTTAGTCCTCATTATGTTCTCATATGATTCTCAATCAAACCCTCAAGAGTCAACAAGATGTCAATCAAATCAGAAATTCCCTTTCATCAATCACATCCAAAAGAAAGCTCTCTGTGTGTGTGTGATAGTCCATTGGCTTATCATTCTCATATGCAACCAAGAGAATACAATCAGGCACATGGTTAAATATGTTCACCTTTCGCTCCCATCTCCACTAATGTAGGCAATGCCAAATAATGGAATCAATAGGTCTTTATAGGTTGTAACGGGGCCAGGGGCTAGGGACCAAAAATCGGATAAATAAGATAGAAAAATCAGAGGCTAATATGCACCCTAGAATTAAAAATCTTTTCTAAATCCTGACATACATGTACAACAAATCCCCAAGCGATATGACACAAACTTCTTTAAATGTAGTATCGAATTGACCCAATATAAGAACACTTTTTCTTTTCCTCTTTTCTTTCAAACCAGTGGAAGACTCTTGCTTCATCTTGTATTTACTGGTGGAGGATCATTGCCTCATCTTTTTCATTTTTTTTCAATTTCTTCTTCTTTTCTCTTTTTTTTCTTTTTTCTTTTACAAAGCAAAGTGCCAGGAAAGTCCACACAATCTACTCAATCACCACTCTATAACACGCCATGCCTTCCCTCTATACTATTCAAAGTTTCATCCTTGTTAGAATTTAGAACGATTTCAAAACACTAGGGTGCTAGGACTCAAGCAGCAAGATATATTTTCAATAAAAGGCCAAGGCTAAAATAAAGGTAATCAAACAAATACGTATAATAAAGGCCATGAAATTGTGTAGAAAGGATAATTCATATTAGGTAGGCTTGAAGAAAGGCCCAGACTCATCAAAAAGAAATGCCTATATCATTTTCCATCTACATGGCAAACCAAATATTTCGCCTCGAAGGTTGCTAGGGCAAATTCTAAAAGTCATGACCATCATGTACAATCCTTATTGCAAAACATTCATTGAAATCATCTAAACCAAAAGATTGTGAAAATAATATAAGGTAGAGAACCAACTCTCAAATGCAATCTTTTACTCAGTTCATCCCTCATATCAATTAATCAAGTTTTTTCAAGAAAGGTAAGACTAATTCACATGTATCTATCATTGAACCAAGAGACTAAAATACCATTGCATAATAAAATTTTTATACTAAACTATACTATATATATATATATATATGTATATCTAAATCTAAACGTGAGTCAAGCATGAACAATATGCACTAAAATTAAAGCATCACCCCCAAACTTAAACTAAACATTGTCCTCAAAAATAAAAATAAAGAAAAAGAAGTGAAAGAGAACTCCCTCATATCAATTAGTCGGTGGATGATTATCATGAATAACTGAATTTGGACTTGACCCATGCTTTATTGACTTTAAATGATCGATCCCTTTGTTCAGTCTTAATTTCAATTGCATCATGTGGAAAAAACTTTTGTCCAGGAGAAAATGACCAACAACCACACCAGATGCCATGTTTGTCTGCTATAGTCCAAGCAATAGCTGACTTGTGATCTTTTAGTATTTTAATCAGCTTCTCTTTCTGCAATATAGTTAGCTCTGAAGATATAATAATAGGAAGAGTGTCATCAAGCCCTAAGAAAATATACCTGAGATGTTTTGGAAGTTGCTTTAGCTCTAAAATAAGTGGTACTTCAATTGATGGCAGCAATTTGTGGAATGGTAGATCTGAGGTTTCCATAACTTTGAATCGTTGAGGCAAAATTGGTTGTGAATCTAATACTTTAACCATCTCATCCACATCAATATCTTCTTCACAAAGAGAATTTATGGATTTATGTAATGAATTACTAAACTGATCCCCTTTGCATCCGAGTAAGCTAACCAATGTATTGAGTTCATTTTCGTTATTTGGTTTTTCATCTTTTTCCTTAACTTCATTGGGTTGAACTGGTTCTTGTAAAGTAATACCACTATGGGTTGTTATAGCTTTGCAATGCTCTTGACCATCATTCCTTGGTTGTTCTGGTTGGCTAGGAAGTACACCCTTGGGTCGCTCACTTGGTTCCTTGTTTAATTGCACCATAACTTGTTGCATAAACTGTTGTTGTTGTTGCTGCTGATTCTGCATAAATTGTTGCATAGTTTGTTGCATGGTTTGTTGCATGGAATTGAACATTTGGACCAAATCTGGTTGTTGTTGTTGCTGAAAAGAAAGTGAAGGGGGTTGATAATGTTGTGATGGTGGTGGTGGATTATTGGGGACAACAACCGATTGTGAAGAATTATTCCATGAAAAATTGGGGTTATTGCACTAGCCCGCATTGTAGGTGTTGGAATAGGGATTGTTGTTCCAAATAAAGTTGCCTACGTAATTAACTTGATCTGTTGCACATTGACCTGTAAAATGTCCTTGTCCACACCATTCACACCTTGGTTCTACAGCCTTAACCTGTCTCTGTATATTAAGAATTTGAACTTCATTAGTTAAAGCACTGACCTGAGCAGATAAAGCAGTAAGTGCATCTAATTCTAAAACTCTGGTAGTCCTCCATGAATGCATGGCTTCTTCCTCTATTGGTTCTTGTGCTCTTCTTCCAGCGACACACAAGTTTCTCAAAGTCCTTTCAATCTTTGAATCACAAGAAGACAAGGGTGACCGTACTAATAAACAAATGATAATAAATAATAGAAGGAAGAAGACAATGATATAGTTTATTTTTTCCTTTTTTAAAAAATATAATCAGACACTAAAATCTAAAAAGAAAAGAAAAACACTCAAAATTCTAATCCTAAATTAATTAAGAAAATTCGATCTCTCCGGCAACGGCGCCAAAAACTTGTTAGACTATTTTCAATAACATGCAAGTATACACGGTCGAAACAAGTAGTATGATGATAAATTAGAGTATCGTTCCCACAGAGAGATGAATTTCCTTAAATTAATTAAAGAAAATAAAATTAAGAACAAAACAGAAATAATTGACTTAACGAAATCTAAATAATAACTTAAATAAAAAGCGGAGTTAAAATTATAAAACTCGTTCTAGAGTCGAATTTCCCTTAACATGAATTTAATCTTCATCAAATCTTACTCTTATCTTTTATTCCCTCGGATTGTCGATCTAGGATAATTATATGACATGGTGGCTCCCGCTCCTTCATGCTTCTATTATTTTGCCTCAATTTCTACCTCCCGGTGATAATTGATTAATCAACAAAATAATGCATTAAGAATTGCCTTACAATCGCATACGGTGTTGTGTATCTCCCGACCACAACGACAAACAAGTCAAAAGACTCGTCGTATGATGAATTATCAATGACTAATCTAATTAATTTCTCCCGAAATCTAATTAAACCTCATGATCTAAGAAATAGGTGATCAATCTACTCTTAGCATTAAGAATATGACAATTCAAACAATACGATTGAATAAAAGAGTAAGAGCTTGAAATGAATTCAATTAAATCATGTTAAGTTTCATTCTTCTCTAGAACGAAATAAAATACTACTCCATAATAAAAATAGAAAACAATATAAAAAGAAACTAATTTTTATTATGAAAAGAAAAAAATTACAAAAACTAATTAAAAGACTACTTTCACTACACTCCGAAGCCAAGAGATGAGATATGATAACAACAAATGACCACCCCTTTATATAGAAGTGGAGATACAAAAATTCAAAGAGAGTGTTCACAAATCAACGTAGTCTAATTAATTATAATGTCCCTTCAAGTTTCCAACTATTCGACTCCATTGAACACCATGAATTGTAGCCATTGGGTGGAGCCAAGTGTCATGACCAATCAAATCCAAAGCTTAATTTATTCATCTTTTTCTGCATTGAAACACCAAAATTAAGCATATCTAATAAAATATGAATTGACTAGAATATAGCAAAAAATATCACCTAATTAATAATATTTATACCTAGAAAGTACAAAATCATATAAAAAACCTGAGTAAATATTATATATTTTAAACACTTAACAGAGGCCCGATCGCGAGGGCGGAGGCGATATCGGCAGCCGGTCAGAGGGCAAGTCGGCAGCCAGGTCGGCGGCGATTTGTGCGTTCACAGGGCTGAATCGGTCCGGCCACACGTCGGCGGCGACGTTGCGATGTCGGCAGACCGGTTGGAGGCGAGCCCAGAGTCGGGGACGCACGGCGGACGGCAAAAATGTGGCGGCGGAGGGCGGACGAGTGGCGGCGGAGTGGGGGGAGTGGGTTAACGTTAGGTTTTTAAAATTAAAATTCCAATTTTACCCATGCTTAAATAATTTAATAAATATCATACCTAAGGTATTTTAGTAATTTACCCAAAAAACAAATTCTTCCCTATTCCGAATCGGATTCAACTTGGTCGGAATCGGGGTGAATCGGCCAAGTTGGGCTCCGATTTGGGGCCGACCAATTCGGCCCTAAAATCGGATCGACACGCTGCCGATCCGATTCGAATCGGCCGATTCCTGCAACTCTGATCTATATTAAGATCCAAGCAAATTGTCGAACGGTCTTTTATCATCTGACTGGTCAAAAAACTTGTTGCTAGAATCTACCCGCAATTGACAGCTAGATCAGGTGGGAGAGGAATCCTACCATTGGGAGATAACAAGTCATCCATCGTCCATTTGTAAGCTTTAGGCCAGGTTGGGAGAGCCTAATTTGTTGTCTTCTACGTTGCTTTGGCTTGTTTTGTCGTGAGCGTTAAAGCTATTAAATAAGCGAGCGAGCTGAGTTTAACTAGTATTCGAATTTGGCTCGAATAGCTCGAAGTTCATTTGAACTCGACTCGAAATCGAACAAGTTTTTAATATATATGCTCGAAATTGACTCGAACATTTTTTATGTTATTCGAACTCGACTAGTCTTCGAATACATTTAATTGTTTAATTTTGGCGGGTTCGAAACTAGTTCATTTATGAGATCGAAGCCCAACTCGTTTGTGAGCTCGAAACCCAACTTGTTTGTGAGTTCGAAGATAGGCCCAAGCCCAATTACAATTTCTATTTTTCTTGTGCATGTATCCAACAAAAAAATGATTTGAACACATGACCTTCATGACTTTAAGATGACACACTCCCAACATAGCTATTCCTGTGTTGATGTTATTTTGGTATTTTATTGTATATAAATAAATATAACTACCTATAATTAAACTTATTAAGTCTACTAAATGAGCAAGTCGAGCTCACTTTGTGCTTGAATTCGACTCAAATAGCTCAAAGTTCGTTCAAGCACGACTAGAGATCAAGCAAGTTTTAAATATATATGCTCGAAATTGACTCGAATATTTTTATATTGTTCGAGCTCGACTCAAACTTGAATATACTTACATTATTTAATTTTGAGTAGCTCAAAATCAGCTCGTTCGGGAACTTTAAACTTACTCGTTTTATATCTTGAAACTAGCTCATTTTTTAGCTTGAAACTAACTCGCTTGGGAGCTCGAAACCAGCTTGATTATATGGTCAAAAATAACTTATTTAGGAGAAAACATCAAGTTATAGAGATTAAAATTAACAAAAATAGTTTATTAAAATATTTATATAAACTATCTCATTAGTAAAAGGTCTTTCCAAGTCTCAACCATGTTTCAATTTTCTTTACAAAATACCTAAGACATCATTCAATAGTATACGTTTCCAAAAAATAAAATATTTAGAATTATAAACCCAAAATTAAAAATATATATCAAAAGACTATATTTTATAGCCTTTATCTATATTTAGACAGCTTTTATCCAGCCTTCATCGTGAAAAAAGATTAACAAGTATCATCCATTGTGAGATGTTAGATTAAATAAAAATATATAAATTTTGTAAAATGAATAAATATATTCTAGTATTATCCCCAATGAATAAAGTTTATGAGTGTATTCTAATAATTATCAAACTCATAACAAGTTAACAACTAACAGAAGTAGAAATTACTACATTTTCTCATCAGTAACATAATTTGAAAAGCTTAGAATAGGTTGAAATAAATGATCACACTTAGCACTCAAGCACTAGTGTTAGAAAATAAAATGATAACTTCTTCATTCTTGAAATCAAATTAATATACATATGAAGCAACAAACAATTTTCATCAGTAACACAAACTAAAAAGCTTGCAATCAGTTGAAATTGAAGGTCACTACTGATCTTACAAAGTAAAAAAGATGCCAACATCTTCAGCATAATTGAATTAATACACATACAAAGCTACAACAATTTTTCATCGGTAACACAAAAGAAAAAAGCTTGCAATCAGTTGAAAGGTCACACTATAGAGCACCCAAGAACAAATTTTTCCAGTAGACAATCAAACAAATTAATATGAAACCATTACAATTCGTCATCAGTAGGGGTGCTAATCGAGCGAGCGAGCCGAGCTCAACTTGTGTTCGAACTCAGCTCGAATAGTTCGAAACTCGTTTGAACTCGACTCGAGATCGAACGAGTTTTGAACATATATGCTCGAGTTGGACTCGAATATTTTTTATGTGTTCGACCTTGACTCAAGCTCAAATTCACTTAAACTGTTTAATTTTCCCGAGCTCAAACCCAGCTAGTTCGTGAACTCGAAACTGGCTCGATTAAAAATCAAAAGTACCTCACTTAAAAAAAATGCTATCAATGTGGATTGAACCTATGAGTCGAGTTCGAGTTATAACTGAGTTGAGTCGAGTCAAACACGACTTTGCTCAAACTCGGCTCGTAAGATTCGAGTTCGAGTCGAGTTCAAGCACGAATATTTAAATGTTGAGTTTCGAGTCGAGTCAAGACGAGCCAAACGCTAAATGCTCATGAGCTGGCTCACTCAATTAACAACCCTAGTCATCAGCAACACAAATTAAAAACACCCAATCCACTTTTACATAGATCATATAGTTTCCCCCAATAAATAGCAGAAATTCAATAAGTCAAACAATACAGAAAGGACATACCACTAAACCAGAGAGAAGAATCTCACCTTAGGTAGCCTGAACAATCAAACTTACACTCTTGAAATTCCAACAATTTCGTATCAGCATCACAAAGTAGATATTACATCCAATCAGCTTTTAACCAATCTTTGCACAGTATTTTCCCTCCCCACTTTCCCCCGCCGCCGCCGCCGCTCGTTGTCACCCCCACCCCCGCCACCGCCCCACCTGCCGACTGAGCTCCTCCCTACCGTTTGCTACCCTAGCCACCTCCACACCGGCGTGGCGTGACAAAACATGAGGGGGGGGGGAGGGGGATGGGGGTGCGGGAGGAAAGGGCGACGATAATTTCATAATAAAAATTTTACTCGCACTTAACTCGAATTAAATTTACTAAATAAATTTTTTTTAAAAAATATAATAAAATAAAAACTTGACTTGCTCCCAACTAGAGTTAATATTACAAAATAAAATTTAAAAATAAAATAAAAACATGACTCGCTCCCAACTCGAGTTAATATTACAAAATAAAATAACATAAAATAAAAACATGACTCGCTCCCAACTCGAGTTAATATTACAAAATAAATTTTAAAAATAAAATGACATAAAATAAAACTTGACTCGCTCCGCACCTGACTCAAGTCAAATTTATGAAATAAATTTTAAAAATAAAATGACATAAAATAAAACTTGACTCACTCCGCACCCGACTCAAGTCAAATTTATGAAATAAATTTTAAAAATAAAATATAATAAAATAAAAAACTTGATTCTCTCTTGACTCAAGTTAATATTACGAAATAAATTTTAAAAATAAAATAACATAAAATAAAAACTTGACTCGCTCCTAACTCGAGTCAAAATTAATTTTTTAAAATTTATTTTATAATATTGACTCGAGTTGGGAGTAAGCCAAGTTTTTATTTTATGTTATTTTATTTTTAAAATTTATTTTATAATATTGATTCAAGTCAGGTGCATGTCAAGTTTTTATTTTATTGTATTTTATTTTTAAAATTTATTTCATAAATTTGACTCAAGTCAAAAGCAACTCAAGTTTTTATTTTATGTTATTTTATTTTTAAAATTTATTTCATAACATTGACTCGAGTCGGGAGCAGAGCGAGTCAAGCTTTTATTTTATTCTGTTTTATTTTTAAAATTTATTTCGTAAATTTGACTCGAGTCAGGAGCGAGTTAAGTTTTTATTATGAAATTGTCATTGCCCTTTCCTTCCCCCATTGTTTTGTCGCGCCACTGCCGGCGATGATGCAGGTGCGCCGGTGTGGAGGTGGGGAGGAAATAGGGCAGGGGGCGAGGCGGGGGACAGGGCGGAGGGGGGTGGGGGAAAGGGGGGGAGGGCTTGGGCGGGGGCGAGGTGGCAGACAAGGTGGTGGGGTAGTGGGGGAGGGAAAATCCTGTGCAATGATTGGTGGCCGTTGGATTTTGATCCAACGGCCACCAAAACATACGCTACATATGCGCCACCAAACATGGCAGTGCATTGCAGAATGTATATATATATATATGTAAACATGACATACCAACAAACCAAAGAGAACAAACTCACGCCGGGTGAGTTGATAGATGAACTTGTCTAAATTAAAATTCTGTTTCTCATGTAAACCCAACACATACCAAATAACAAAGCACACATCCTGATAGAAGAGGCAAGGGGGAGGGCTGTGGGCGGGGGCGAGGTGGCAGACAAGGTGGGGGTAGTGGGGGAGGGAAAATCCTGTGCAATTATTGGTGGCCGTTGGATTTTGATCCAACGGCCACCAAAACATACGCTACATATGCGCTACCAAACATGGCAGTGCACTGCAGAATGTCTATATATATATATATATATATATATAACCATGACATACCAACAAACCAAAGAGAACAAACTCACGCCGGGTGAGTTGATAGATGACCTTGTCTAAATTAAAATTTTGTTTCTCATGTAAACCCAACACATACCAAATAACAAAGCACACACATGGGAAGAAGCTCACCTTTGGGAGCTTCAACAAGCTGGGCTCCTGATAGAAGAGGCAAGGGGGTGGTAGGTGGCAGAAACCATGAGATACAACTGGGCCACCATATGTTCTCAGACTTCAGAGCAGACCCTTGTGAGCACAAAAGGAGTCGAAGAGAGACATGGTGGGGATTGAGAGAATGTGGGTGGTGAGGAAGAAGGAGGAGGATGGGGTTGGTGTCTTTGGTATATACTAAGAAGGCCGGGAGGAAGATTTTCACTTCAAGAACGCTAGGGAACTCAAGCTGCGGTCCGGGCGGAGGAGGAGAGCGATGGGTTGGGAAAGGTGGTTGAAGATGAAGGCTCTGGTCGGCCACATCGGTGGCTAGGAGAAGAAGGCAGCTAGGAGAGGAATAGCTGCCCTTCGGGAATATTGGGGAAGTCGGACCACGATTCGGGCAGAGGAGGACGGCAATGGATCAGAAAAGGTGGTCAGAGATAAAGGCTCCGGTAGGCCACAATAGTGGTGGTGGCATGGCGAGTGCCAGGGTGAGGTGGCAGCCAGAAGAAGAGGGCAGCCGGGAGAGAAAGTGAAAGAGGCATTTCCGGTTTGAAAGAAAATGCATGCAAGGGTAGTTTTGTAAATAAAATTTAATTCTCTCCTGAATCGAGTTAACAATAATAAAATAAATACAATAAATACTAAATAAAATATAATAAAATGCTATACAATTAAATTTAATTAAGCTAATTTAAATTTCTTGATCTTTTTAAAAAACACAATTTTCTGTGTTTGATTTCTATTTTGTATATATTTGTTGGGTATTTATTTTTTGTGGTTTGATTTAGTGCTTTCTTTTTTGTCATATAAGTATTTTTCATATCATGTTATTAGCAAACATCGAAGAAATTTTTAATGTAAGTGTGCATTGTCTATTAATAATATTTTTCTTTTCCATAAAATTACATGATATTTTTGTATAGATAACTATTACCTTAATAATCCGATTAGACATGGAAGCACCTTTTAGAAGCCATAAAAGAAAGAGACGATTGGATATTGGAGGTTGGGAAGAATCTGAAGAAGTATATTTTAATGCAAAATTATATTCCCCTTGTCACATTTTTAAATGTATTTTGAGTAGGCAAATAATATTTTATATATTATTAAATTATATTATCGAATCGAGTTTGAGTTGAGCTATAAGTCAATTTCTAGTTATAATTGAGTCGAGTCGAGTCGAATATTACCTTGATCAAACTCAATTCCTAGGATTCGATCTCAAGCTTGAATATTTAAATTAGGGGTAGGGGTGCTAATCGAGTGAGCGAGCCGAGCTCAACTTGTAATCGAACTTTACTCAAATAGTTCGAAACCCGTTCGAATTCGACTCGAGATCGAACGAGTTTTGAACTTACATGCTCGAGTTCAACTCGAATATCTTTTATGTGTTCGAGCTCGACTCGAGCTCGAATACACTTAAATTGTTTAATTTTTCCGAGCTCGAACCCAGCTCATGAACGAATACACTTAAACTGTTTAATTTTCCCGAGCTTGAACCCAGCTCATTCATGAGCTCGAAACTGGGTCGATTAAAAGTCAAAAGTACCTCACTTAAAAAATGCAATCAATAAGGATTGAATCCACAACCTTGAGATCATCAACTTGAATATTTACCATCTCAACTATTTTACTTTTTATTATTATATTGTATATATATAATATAAAAACTATATTATTATATTATTTTATCGAGTCGAGCTATAAGTCGAGTTTGAGTTATAACCGAGTCGAATCGAACACGTCCTTACTTAAGTTCGGCTCGTAAGATTTGAATTCAAGCTTGAGTATTTAAATGTCAAGTTTTAAGTCGAGTTAAGCCGAGCCGAACGCTAAATGCTTACGAATTATCTCGCTCAATAAACAATCTTAATTTAAATGTCAAATTTCGAGTCGAATCAAACTAATCCAAATGATAAATGCCCATAAAGTGACTCGGTCAGATAATAGCCCTAAGTGTCACATCCATGACCATGACCTGTAGTGGTGTTAAGCATCAATGCACTTGCCAGAATGGCTGAATGATTGAGGAAGTGTTGGTCAATTGGCACGGGCTTCCTTGTGATAATGCAGCTTTGGAGATTGCCTAGGACTTAATTGCTTGGTTTCAAGATTTTGAACCGTGGGGAAGGTTTTGAACCGAGAAGCATTGTACGGCCACTAGTTTTATTATCTTCAGGTTACTTAGATTTTCAACTATCTTTTGATGAGTCTTCTTTGCCATTGCGTATCTCTTTTAAAATTAACAATGATTACTACTACAGTGTAATTTTCTCTCATTCCTACGTAACTCGAATAACGGATATCCTTAAACCTAAATTGAGTTTAATAGCCTCAATTGTAGCCTCAGTTTGTCGAATTTTTGTCATCTCACTCCTCTTGATTGATCTACAGTCTATCAACTTTATTCTAGTACTTCTTTGATAACTAATTCTAAAGATCCTAAATACATCCCACAATTTTCAGAATTTAACCTTCCCTAACCAAATCTTATTATGTAGATACAATGTTTACTTATGAGAACAAAATTATAAATGCAAACTTGCAGGTAATAAGTCAACCAAGAGCAAACGTTAAGTAATAAACACAAGTCCACGTGGTTCACTTACTTAGCCTAATAAATTTGACTATCTATGATAATGTACCACATGGATAAGTGGAAGAATTAGCAACGAACATTCCTCTACAAACAATTGAAAGCCTTGCTAGAGTACTAGCAACGATGAAGAAAGTCAAACAAAATTAAGAAAGTTATGTTCTATGCATACTAGGAAATATGCAAATATGGAAATAACACAAATATTACTTACGAGACTTGAAAAACACTGATTTGAATGAAAATTCAATTACTTCGCAGCCAACAAGAATTCTTCATTCTACTGGAAAAAACCCTCACTAGTTAGTGGAATTCCTAACCGATACAAACTATTGGTGTAGGATTAGATAAACTTGATCTATCAAGAAAGCCCTGTAATTTGGTCTTCCTGAAAAGGAAGATAAGGCAAGGCCTCCTCGTTTATGTATGAAAAATCTCATGCGACAAATACATTGATACTTCCACTGTCATGTAAGGCTCACTTTTCCTCAAATATTGGGTGATAAGGGGCATGATCATACTGACAATAAATTGTTAAATCAATCGTCAAAGTTGGCAGGCCCATGAAAACTACATATTTCATCAAGTGCCTTACGTTCAAGCAAATCTACAATAACTTCGGCTTTTTTATGGATCAGTAACTACACCCACTTTAGAAATTGGAAGGAAATTGGATCATTTGAATTGTAGTTTATTTCATCCTGTTTCCCTAAATCATTTTAAGATTTATAATTTGCTGAAAATTAGTTCTCGTTGGTAGCAAAGGTACAGTCATACTACTATTGTCGATAGTGACATGACAATCTATTTATTTGACCACACTTAATGTAAGTATAAAAACTTGCAAGACAACCTAAACCATTTGCAGCAGGCACATTGAATATACACCTAACAGCTACTTAGAAAGCTTCATTTGTGTCTTCATCAATTCAGCCATGAACCTCATCCAACGAATCATCATAAACTTGTTCATTATCAATCTCGTTTTCCTACAAGAAGGGCTTTGAATACATAACACATTGCATCAAATACTTGCCGAAACCATTGCACTGGATACCCTTCGATGATTGAGAGGAAATTCAAATGCACAGCCGAAACACACCTAACACCTACAAAAGCCCCAAGGGGAAGGCGACGACGGCGGCCGCCGAGAGAAGTCGGCGGCTGCGGCTGCTGGCCAGCAAGAGTAGAGGAGCATGGAGGGTCGTGAGGGCTGGCTGGGAATGGAAGAGAGTGAGGAAGAGGAGAAGGAATATGAATAACACACTTACAATACTTTGTTACCCTAAGTACTCCATTAACTCGTATTACAAGCCCAGTTGGCGTGACACGAAAACACACTTACAGTTATGTAGTTTGTTAACCCAAGTGCTTAATTGGCTCGTGTTATGAACTTCGTTGGTGGGACATGAAGAATACACGTACGGTTCTTTATTAACTCAAGAACTCCATTGACGATCAAGAAGATATAAAAGGGAGAACCTTGATGCGTTGGAAACATGTTTTTCATATTATAGAAAATATAATTTTGCCTAAGTAGGAAAAGAGAAAGGAAGAATAGGAAGAACCAACTGGTAAAGATGAGGAGGAATGAAGAGGTCGTCACTATTGAAACAAATGGAGAAGATGACGATCAAGAAGAGAGGAAAGAGAGGATCTTGATGGGCTATAAGTATGCTTTTCATATGATGGGTTTTATATGTGCAAGTGGGTTTTTAGGATTATGCCAATCGGGGTTCCCTATGAGTGCCTACTCGGTTTTTTACTATATGTGTATTTTTTATGTTCTATCAACCAAATTTTATTGTGAGGTTAACTGTGTAAAACCCGCGACTCGAGTTAGGGTTTTATAGTCGTTAGCCGGTCGGTTAGACTATGGTTTGAGTCAGCCCAACTTTCAGAACATGTGCGTGGGGCTGAGGCCGACTGTGTGCACGTGTTATGAGGGTTCATGTATACCCAAGTATTTGATAATAACATCAGATATGCATCAGCAGTTAATGGTTTTGTTTTTTTCATTTTGTGACCGTAAAATTAGTTTAGGCCGAATAATGCATTAGGACGCGTTGGATCGTATTCAGGTGGTTTATTAGATATAAAGCATGTCATTTAGATATCGTAGTGTTTACTTTATTTTATGAGATTTTTTCCAAATTTTCTGGATTTTCTAGGATTTATTCTGAGTTATTTATTATTCTTGACTCAAGCCAGTGTCGTGTCAAGTTCTATTTACAAGTTTGCCACTCCCATACTTCTCATCTCCCTCCCCCAAAACCCCAACACTTCTCCTCACCACTCCCACACCCTAGCCGCCGCCCTTGAGGTTGTCACCACCGCTGCCGACACCACCTCGCCGCTGATCGACGCTGCCTAGCCCGGCCATGTCAATCGCCTTGTCACCTCAACTATGCCTACCACCGTCTAGCCTTCGTGACGCCGGAAATCACCCACAATTTCACGGCTGTTCCCGACTTGATTCCACCGCCGTTTGGGCCAGACCACCGCCGCTATGACAGTGGAAGCCCTTCCCCTCGACCTCCCCTACATTTCCCCCTACCTAGTGCCATCGTCGAGGCCGACCGTGGGTCAGATCCGAGCGACCGAACACCTTGACCGAACTCAAGGCCACCGTCAGTAGTCATCGCCGCTACGGTCGCCCTTGTCATCACCACCATTGGGTTAAGCTTGCCGAGATGGTGCTAACCCTTACCCCCCGATTGCCCTGCCGGAGCCGTCACCAGAAAACGCCGGAATTGCCAAAAATTGGAATCTCCGGAAATCACCTGATCTTTAGCCGAATCCCTCTGGCTGAACCCTATCAAACTTCATTTGCCGAATTCGAGCCACGAACCACGCGAGGTACAATTTATTTTAATTTAATTATTTAAAAGTATTGATTGTTAGTACATGCTAGGATGCTAGTATTTAATGATTGATGTGTTAGATATTTTATGTTAATAAAAATATGAATGTGTGTGATGTGTGATATTAAAACGAATGCTAAGGAAGTAATTAGGCAAACTATATAATTGCGGTAATTTAATACAACCTAGAGTAGGACAATTTGTATTGATGATTATTGATGTGAGTATGCTATAGGATGAGTGTATGCATCATGAGCAAGCGTTAGTATTTAGTTTTAATGTATAGGAATAGAGTAGGAGCTTGCCTCCTAGGCGCGTTGACACGCTTGAAGCTTCTACCATGTCTGTTAAGACATGCTTCTCAGGTTTTGTCGCTCTATTCTATTGGTAATTTGATTTCTAGATCATCGGACGTGTCAGGTGCATGATTTATTGGACCCCACCTTGCACAAGTCATCTAGTCGATTATTTTATTTTGAATTAATAACCTTCGAGGATGAGATCCCTTGAGTTTATTTTCGAAATAAAATCCACCTCAAGTTGTCTTCGGGCCTATTATAATAAATCCCGACCCAACCCTATAAATAGTTTTGTTCATGTTTTTAGTAAGACCATATGAAATGAATCGACTCGCACGTACTACGAGCGGGTGTTGTGTCAGCCAACACGAGCTTTGGATTAGTGAGCAGACTATTCCATTCTCGAGGGATCCTGATAACTTCATGTTTGAGTGCCTTACACCCGGAGGATGTGAAGGTTTACTGGTAATGTTAAGTACAACGTATGTCCAAACTCATGGTTCAAAGAGTACTGAAAGTGCATGCCTGAGAGTATTCAGCCTACGTGTTCGAGGCTAGGAGTAATATGGAGGTTTGGAGAGGGCTTAGGATAAAGGTTTCTCGAAAGTGGAATTAGAAAAGAAATGTCGAGAGTGGCACAGTACCAGATAGATTGAGATGTTGTTGAGTTAGCTGCTCAATGACTCTTCTATAGTTGCCCTTATGAGAGTTCTTGAGGAAGATATATAATTTTTTGCTTTTCATGAGAGTTTGCTCTCATGTTTCAGTTTGATATTAGTTATTTCCAGACTGGTGACAATCGTTGCTGACATTTTCTTACTATATATGTAGGTGAGGAAGATGAATGGAATATGCCGGCCTTGACGAAGGACTATCATTTGCATTGCACACACATTCCTGGTGCCACATCAACTTTTACGTAACATTTGATGTGATTGACTGATGTTGTGGATTTACATATTGGTGTATATATGTATGCGTGTGTGAGGCTCGTATGCCTTGTTGTAAAAGTGTATGGACTCTTTTAGAAATGTTTTGGAAAAATTCTAAATGTCCAGAAATAATCTTCTATGCCAAGATGAAAATGAACCAATTGTGATGAGCATGAATTGTAGGTAGGAGAGACGCCAATTACAATATGTGTTGATGTTTTGAATCCTATTGTGGCATAAATTATTATTTTTATATATACAATATATTATGCCGTGTTTTAACAGGTCGTCCCCTTATTCAACTTTTAGGGGAGATTTTGTCCGTTTTATTCCAGGATTTTGTGTAAATTTTGTTGCTATTTTAATTATCTTTGGTGTGGCTATTTTCATGACATTCAGGTTGCATCCTGTTAGGGTTTTACACCTCATTTATACATTGTTTAGGCATTAGCGGTGTATTCCATCTTCAGACATTAAAAGGGTTATATCGTAGCCTTTAGGTTTTGGGTCAACCAAACTAATTGGTTACGAGTAGTTCGATCCATCGTAACAATTCCGGTTCAGGTTGAGAGTAAACAGGATTGGGGTGTTACAAATTGGATTCCTTTTCTTTATTTGATTCTTTAGAAATGAAGTTAAAGTTTTTATTTGTTGAGATGGTCAATGAAAATTCATATAGACTCTAGGCGGGTAATTAAAATAGGGCGCAAATAGTGAACAAAAAAATAGGTGGCAACTGAAAATTTCCCATATTATGCTTATGCCCGGCCACGGCCCCCCACCAGTACACATTCTCTTTGTCTGGCCATCAATACGCAATTTAATGGCTAGTTGCCATTTTTTTATGACCTTAGATCTAGGTCGTCAACTCTAGAGTCTATGGTCTCTTCAACGAAACTCTTTCATCGTTGCGACAAAGTTTGACAAAGCCAAATTTAGGAACACAAGGCCTTGTTACTAGTAAAGGGGCGGCAAAAATAAAATTTTTATGAACTGTTTAAGATAAAAATGTATTTTTTGGTTTCATATCAAATTTCATAGTCTCTTAAGTCATGTCTGGGCTGGGGATGCTGGATCTAGCTTCCCACTTATTTGGCTAGGCACAAAGATTATAGCGATCACAGTTGTAAAAATCAGCCGATTCAACTCGAAATCGGCCGATTTTACTCGGCTCGGTGTGAAATCGAGTCAAAATCCCAACGGATCGTTTGGGTAAAAAATCGGCCCAATAATCGGCCGATTTAAGCCGATGTGAGCCGTTTCTCACCCGAGTCAATGATAGCAAGAATTGGCCAATTCAGGCAAGGCGGCGGTGGACGGGCGGGCTGCGGGTGCAAGGAGATCTGGTAGCAGGGGGGCTCCAAGGGATGGGGGTGGAGTGGTCGGAGGGGGCGATGGGTGGGGGCATACTGGGGGGTGGGGGGCGACGAGGTGGGCGAAGGGGCTGTCCAGAGGGCAATTGGTGGGCGGGGAGTGAACTATGGGGGGGGGAGGATTGGGGTTGGGGGCGGACTCAGAGGGGGTTGCGGCACGGCAGCTGGAGGTAGCGGTGAAGGAGGGGTGGCATGGCAGTGATGAGGGAGAGAATCGGGGAAAATAAATGGTCAGTAGTATTCTCGTAATTAAAAGTTGACTTTAATTTGACTCAAGTCAAAAATAATAACTAACTCTAAATAATTCAAAAAAATCTAGAAAAAATATAAAAAATGCTATAAAATATGATATATAGTATAACATAAAATTGATAAATTTTATAACTAATGACTTATCGATTTTGACCGATTTAAGTGAATTAATTTCTATCTTATTTTTGATGAATCGGTCCAATTCAATGACTCCTTTCCAATCCGATTTAACGTCCGATTCCAATTTTTACAACTATGATAGCAATGGTGTCGAGGTCCATGGCTAATCTTAGGTGATACTGGATTGCAACTGTAAAAACCATGATTTTTATTACAAGACTCGATCCTAAATATTATGAAATAAATAGAGATGAACCGATATGATTGGTTATCAAGTCGACCGGTCATGGTTCGACTTAAGATCACCTAGAAAATACCTATTAATGAATGGATGATGGGGTGTGAGAATTTAATGATGGGGTTGTTGAACCTAGGAAATACCAATGGATGATGGGGTGTGAGAATTTAATGAAGGGGCTTGTTGAACCTAGGAAATACCAATGGATGATGGGGTATGAGAATTTAATGGAGGGAATGGTTGAAGTGTATATATATGCAGGAGGGAGTATTTCATCCCTCATCTCTGTCCCAGGCGACCTCCCCATTACTGTGTGAGTATTTCATCACTCATCTTATTTGTTTCCATTACGATTCTTGCATGCAAGGTTTGTTGAAGACGCCCTGCCGAGTTGCTAGATCTTCATCGTCTTATGCATGGGGTTATTGTCGATTGCTTAGTTGTTTTGTAAATGGACATGTTAATAATTAATTATCATTAGAATTGCTAAAAATTTAATAAGGAATGAAGACTAATATCATTTAAAATTGATAGTATATTAGTCATGTAAGTTGCATGTAGGTTCATGCAAAATAAAATTATACTAATGTATAATTTTATGCCCTCATTCAGATTAGGGTTCACGGGTCACAGTCAGACGAAATCACAAGTCAGGTACGTATAATAGGTAGAACATCATACTTTCCTTATTGGTAGCCTAGGTCGGCCTGAGCCTAGATTCGACCACCATGCACCGAGTGCAACTGAGGTCAAAGAATTGACTCAGTCCGACACGGGGTTGTATTATGTGCGTAAATTGTGTAATGCATCGACATTGTTTTGGAGTAGTGATAGCCGCCCCATACAAATGCTACGGTCAGGGTGAGCGAGGCACAACAATTCCTCCATTGCACTGGAGTGCAGTGATAGCCTCCCCATAAAAAGGCTATGGTTGGGGTGTGTGAGGCACTGGCACTAGAATTGGTAGTGAGAGCTTCCCACAAACATGGCGTAGCAATCACCTGAGTGCAATGATAGCTTCCCCACAAAAGGCTACGGCCAGGGTGTGCGTGGCCCTGGCACTGGAGACGGTAGTGGTAGCCTCCCCACAAAAGGGCTACGGCCGGGGTGTGCGGATCACAGCGGATACCTCCTCCGCATTGTTTTGGAGTATAGCGGAATCGCTCCACCGCATATTAAAATAAACATAAGGAAATAGTGGAATGTACTTGATTTGTTTTATCTATTATACTACTTAGTGTTGTAATCACTAACGTGGAATTGCCTCCGCAGGTGTGCAGATACGAAAGTAGGTGATTGACAACCAGGGCATGGAGCAAAATAAATATGAGGACTCCTTTTATTATTTATTTGAGAAATAAGTGTGGCTACTGGGAAACGGTCTAAGACTATGGGATCTTTATATATGTTTTTGTTAATAAAAAATGTTAGACATATTTGCTTAATTGTGAGTAACACCTGGCCAGCTAGGCCCACAATGTTGTGACAAATGGCCGGGTCATTACAGGTGGTATCAGAGCCTGGTTTCCCAAAAGCTCACATCTTATGACTCAAGTACCTTGTTGAAGAGTTCCAATATTTATCTTTCTCCAATGGGGTATGTCATTAGGGAATTAGTGGACTCACTAACAAACCGAAGTAATCATTGAAAAAAATTTTAATGAACCATAACGGAATAAATTTTAGATGGCAGGCACCCGAAGGAAGTCGAGCCAAGTTGCGCAGTCGGACACGAACGTGGAGAGTGTGTTAGGCCAAATTTTGACGGCCATACAAGGACTTGCGTAGGCTTCAGATAATACCAGTTCTGTGATTCAGAACATAGCGCAGCGATTACCGGGATTGGTAACAGGGAATGGAGCTCCAAATTTGGCTGCGGGTCCTAGTAGTGTCCCAAATGGGGACCAGGGGAGAGCCCAAGAGCGGGTAGGGATAGCTGACCCGGGCGAGCGAGAGGAACTTCCAAACCCAGTGCCACCAGTAGTCCGATAAGTGGTACTGCCAGTTGGGGACGACAGTGATCGATACACTGTAGAGAAATTCTGGAGGAACGGAGCTGAGGTATTCATTGGTGGGACTGATCCAATGAAGGCGGAGAGCTGGTTGGACATTACTGAGAAAGCATTTAGAGCTCTCTTTGTGCCTTATCGCCATCAACTGAGGTTGGCGACATGCATGCTTCAGGAGGAAGCATCCTATTGGTGGAAATCCATGGACAAGACTGCGTTCCATCAATGGGAGATTTCATCCATTCTTTGGGCAGAATTTGTAACAGCTTTTAATGGACAATATTTTCCTGAGTCTGTTGTCCAGAAGAAAGCACTTGAATTTGCCACTCTAACTCAGAGGGATGATTCAATCCGAGAGTATGCAAAAAATTTCTTGCAATTGGAGAGATTTGCATCTGGGAGTCTGGCAACTGCCCAGGCCAGAGCAGACAAATTTTTCTGGGGGTTGAAGCCCGAATTGAGGAGTAGGGTTGCTACGGCGCCAAGAGGCACTATAACCGAAGTGATTGAGGCAGCCACTACTAATGAGTTGGTGTACGACTATGTCCGTGCACAGAAACAAGGGAAGGCTACTATGCAACATAAGAATGCCAACCAGGGTAGTAGCAAAAATAGGTCTGCAGAACACCAGCAGCAGAACTATCAACGGAATGTCGATGGGAACCGCAAAAGGAAGTTTCAGGAGATTCTGTATCGATTATGTAAAAATTGCAACAAGTTGCATTCAGGGTTATGCAGTGAGCCCCGTCGGTGCTACAATTGCGGATGGACGGGACACTTGGAAAATGAGTGTCGTCAGCCCCTGAAGCAACAACAGGAGCAGCCTGAGATCCCGAAGATATAATTAATCATGCTTATCATCTTGCTGTTATAATATTTCGGGGACGAAATATTTCTAAGTTGGGGAGATTGTAAAACCATGATTTTTATTACAAGACTCGAACCTAAATATTATGAAATAAATATAGATGAACCGATATGATTGGTTATCAAGTCAACCGATCATGGTTCGACTTAAGGTCACCTAGAAAATACCTATTAATGAATGGATGATGGGGTGTGAGAATTTAATGAAGGGGTCGTTGAACCTAGGAAATACCAATGGATGATGGGGTGTGAGAATTTAATAAAGGGGCTTGTTGAACCTAGGAAATACCAATGGATGATGGGGTATGAGAATTTAATGGAGGGAATGGTTGAAGTGTATATATATGCAGGAGGGAGTATTTCATCCCTCATCTCCGTCCCAGGCAACCTCCCCATTACTGTGTGAGTACATCCCTCATCTTATTTGTTTCCATTAGGATTCTTGCATGCAAGGTTTGTTGAAGACGCCTTGCCAAGTTGCTAGATCTCCAGCGTCTTATGCATGGAGTTCTTGTTGATTGCTTAGTTATTTTGTAAATGGACATGTTAATAATTAATTATCATTAGAATTGCTGAAAATTTAATAAGGAATGAAGACTAACATCATTTAAAATTGATAGTATATTAGTCATGTAAGTTGCATGTAGGTTCATGCAAAATAAAATATACTAATGTATAATTATATGCTCTCATTCAGATTAGGGTTCACGGGTCACAGTCAGACGAAATCACAAGTCAGGTACGTATAATAGGTAGAACATCGTACTTTCCTTGTTGGTAGCCTAGGTCGGCCTGAGCCCAGATTCGACCACCATGCACCGAGTGCAACCGGGGTCAAAGAATTGACTCAGTCCGACACGGGGTCGTATTATGTGCGTAAATTGTGTAATGCATTCGACATTGTTTTGGAGTAATGATAGCCACCCCATAAAAAGGCTACGGCTGGGGTGTGTAAGGCACTGGCACTAGAATTGGTAGTGAGAGCTTCCCCACAAACGGGGTGTAGCAATTACCTGAGTGCAGTGATAGCCTCCCTATAAAAAGGCTACGACCAGGGTGTGTGAGGCACTGGCACTAGAATTGACTGTGAGAACTTCCCCACAAACGGGGCGTAGCATGCACCTGAGTGTAGTGATAGCCTCCCCATAAAAAAGCTACGACTGGGGTGTGTGAAGCACTGGCACTAGAATTGGTAGTGAGAGCTTCCCACAAACGGGGCATAGCAATCACCTGAGTATAGTGATAGCTTCCCCACAAAAAGGTTACGGCCGGGGTGTGCGAGGCACTGGCACTGGAGACGGTAGTGGTAGCCTCCCCACAAAAGGGTTACGCCCGGGGTGTGCGGATCACAGCGGATACCTCCTCCGCATTGTTTTGGAGTATAGCGGAATCGCTCCACCGCATATTAAAATAAACATAAGGAAATAGTGGAATGTACTTGATTTGTTTTATCTATTATACTACTTAGTATTGTAATCACTAACGCGGAATTGCCTTCGCAAGTGTGTAGATACGAAAGTAGGTGATTGACAACCAGGGCATGGAGCAAAATAAATATGAGGACTCCTTTTATTATTTATTTGAGAAATAAGTGTAGTTACTGGGAAACGGTCCAAAAATATAGGATCTTTATATATATTTTTGTTAATAAAAAATATTAGACATATTTGCTTAATTATGTAACACTCACAATATTGTGACAAATGGCCGGTCATTACAGCAACCAACGGTTATTGATCTCCTTAAAAATTGGGAGGAATATAGTTGACCATTGGAAACAATTTATGGTGAAAGCCAAAACTGGAATGCTATTATGATAGTCAAAGGCAACAAGCTAATGATGTCTTTTCGTCCACGTTCATGACGCAGCTTGCAGGCGTTCTTTCTCGATCAAAGTATGAACATGTTGGCAATTTGGCTTCTCTGGTTTGAGCAGATGTTCATGACATGTTTAATGGAAAGCTTTTTTCTCATTTGAATTCACCCTACTCGATTGATGATTTTGAGCTCATCTGCCCGGGTATACTTCTTCACATGCTTGTATCTTGAAACAGTTGTTGAACACGGTGAGGTATTGTAACAAAGTAAGAAATACTTCACTCAGTCGGGTCAATCGCGTTATCGCAAATGCAAACCCCGGCCATGTTAATACAAAAGAAAGAGTAGGGGATGAACGTGCCATTGCTCAGACATCAGGGAACTTGAATCAATACCAGCAAAAGATACAATTGCCCATAAATATTCACATGCATAATTGGTATTATGCTTCGCCTTGGATGGCAAAATGGGCATATGTAGATCTAAAACACAAGGGCACAACTTTTTCTTAACCCAAAAAAGAAAGGGTAAAAGGAAGAGATTTTCTGTAGTTGTGCACATGAATAATATGATCATCTTGGGCCAGATAATTCAACAGCATGTAGATTTTCGGTGGAATCAACTAGCCACTCGGTCCGACCTGAAAAGTCAAGATCTGGCCGAACCACCTCAACCTTCTGCCATTCCTCCCATCTCTCTGCCAACCCATCACCTTCAAGCATCCTTACAACCTCTGACATCTTTGGGCGGTCCATCGGGGAACCTTGAGTACAAAGAAGAGCTACCTGTATGAGCTGTTCCACCTCAGCTTCTACATAATTGCTTTGTAAGTCCGGATCTACTAACATGTCCAGTTTCTTCTCTTTCAAAAGTCCTTTTACCTGCAAATATTTTTGTTTTTTAAGATGCAAATATTTGTTAATAAACAACATATTCATATAAACGAATGTTGTCGTCAAGCAGTAAAAATTCAATACCCTTCTACAACCATGAATGTGTGGGAGAGGTACATACCCAATCGAGTAACATAACATCATCATCATTGGCAAGTCTGGCAAGATCAAATGCTCTTTGTCCAGTGATGAGCTCCAGAAGCATGATTCCATAACCAAAAACATCAGTCTTCTCTGAGGATTTTCCTGTTGAAAGGTACTCAGGTGCAATGTGCCCAATGGTTCCACGAACAGCAGTAGTTACATGTGTGTCCTTGTAATCCATTAATTTTGCCAAGCCAAAGTCCCCAACAACTGCCTCAAACTCCTCATCCAACAATATGTTCGCAGCTTTAACATCTCGGTGGATAATTTTTGGATCGCAGTGATCGTGTAAGTAAGACAAACCTCGAGCAGAACCAAGTGCAATTCGTCTACGAGTTGGCCAGTCAAGAGGCGGTTCATTTGGTGGACGTTCTATATAAAACAAGAACAAGAAAAAAATTTATAATTGGGCAATATAACTTAACTGACAACTGGGAATTTGTGTGGCATTTCATGTGTAATTCTGCCTGCAGATGCCACAGAGCTCATTTAAATAAGAAGTTTGAGCATACCTCTCAAACATGAAGCAACACTTCCATTAGCCATGTAAGGATAGACAAGAAGCCGTTCAGTAGGTGTCATGCAAAACCCACGCAACCTGAGAAGGTTCCTGTGGACGGCCATGCTTATCATTTCCACCTCCGTTTGAAACTGCAGCTCACCACCAGGGGTACGTTCTTCTTTCAACCTCTTAACTGCCACCAGTGAGCCATCTGCAAGGCGCCCCTTGTATACCTTGCCAAACCCACCACGGCCCAAAATATTTTTGTTGCTAAAACCATCAGTTGCAACCTGCAATTCTCGTAAAGAAAATCTCTTAAGTTGCCCAAGGTGAACTTCAGGATCCTCCTCAGCTGCAAAACAATAACGAAAATTCATTATTAATATCTCTCTATATGAGATTAATTGTGCAGATTTTGTTAGCCTCCACTAACCGGGCACATCAAAGAAATGTTCCTCTGGCTTTCTCCGACGCCACCAAGCAAACCCAATTGCAGGTGCAGCAAATAGTAAAGCAGCACCTGCCGCTACTCCTCCAGCAATGGCACCAGTGCTAGAAGCGCTATTCCCTCCTGAACGGACAAAAACGTCATTGAACTATATAAGCATATAAAGCTGAAAAGAACAAAACATCCATGCACATCTAGTCATTCATACCTGGACTAGGAACTGTTGGTGGTGGAACAAAAGGAGGAGGTGGAGAGAATGGAGGTTGTCCAGGGCAAGGTTTCCCAGTAACAGGGCCACAAAGTCCACGATTATTTTGAAAACTGAAAAAATTATACAATATTTAGTGCCTTTAATATTGTCACTACCACGAAATTTTAGTTGTTAAACTTGTGTCAAACCTGATTGGCGTGAACAATGAAAATGAGCCATTAGAAGGAACTGGTCCCTCAAGATTGTTGTTTGAGAGATCCCTGCATCATGCAATAGAAAACAACCAACTTCACTAAAAAAACCATCATCAAATTAGCATGTATGAAGACAGAGACAAGGAAAATACTCACAGAACTTGCAGGGCCGAAACATTTGTTAATGACAGAGGAATTGTGCCAGACAAGCTATTATTATTAAGCCTTCTATCCTTGAGAAAAATTTTTAAATGACATTATTTTCCAATAGAGGTTCAATGAAGAGAAAATCTCACGCACATAATTAAAAGCTTTATATAAACAAAATAAATGTCACGACAAAACATGACTTTTGGTAAAACTTTTGTTTTATGTGAGAAAGAAGGCTATGCATGCTTAATCACCCATCACTGTCCCGATCTTATAGTCTCCTCACATCTTTCAAAAAAATTTTAAAAAAACATGTCCTCGCAAAACTTAGATTATAAACTCCTACAATAGAAGCTAATTCTTCATCAATGATTATATGGAAGAAATAAGAGAAATTGGAAGAATCCAAAGGGCTGCAAAAGGATGAGTAATAAGAAAAGGGGTAATAAGAAGAAAATCTAGAGTCAAAGAGGGGGATTATCTGAGTTCCCATAGCTTCATGCTTTCAATCAAAGTTAAAAAGTTTGTAAACATTGTTATGGTTACAACCATGTACTCCTCCCAAATCAGGAGCTAAACATGATTATGCATGATTAGGACCTTTAAATAAATACTCGTGCTCAACTTTTAATGAGATTGCTATGTCATGCAACAACTAAAACAAACTGAATCTCCAAATCGAATCTTAATTGAATAGGCTATCATGTATAAAATTGACAAGAATTACAGTACCTATTTTTTGCTAACCTTATATTTTATAATTGTAATCTGTAACATAACGAAAATGATCCAACAGATCAATAAATAAGCTCAAATTTACACAGGGAAGAAAGAGTCGTACAGAAAACGAAGCTTTGTCAGACTGCCCAATGATTCCGGTATTGGACCTGTAAAATTGTTTAAATAAAGATCCAAGCTCACCAAGCTCGTAAGATTCCCCAGGTCACTCGGGATGGGTCCACTAATGTTATTACTGTACAGTTCCCTGTCAATGTTTACAATATATAAAAATTAGCATGGTGAAAAATTGAACACATCTGAAAAATTAAAATATACATTTCAGCGCCACACACAAATCTGGGGACAAAAGAAAAAGACTTACAAGTATTGCAAATTTTTCAGCTGACCAAGCTGTGAAACCAATTGACCAGATAATGCAGCATTTCCAAGATCTCTGAAATCATGACACAATGAATGCGTTGAGAGGAACCACACGTGAGATTGAACACTTGACTAGTGGAGAAGAAACATGAGGAGAGACCCACTCACACTCTTATAACACTATTATCATTGTTGCAGGTCACATGAAACCATGTACAAGGATTTACCAAAGTAGGATCCCAGCTCTGGAGCACATTATTAGGATCATTTAAATTGGTCCTCAAGCTATGTAAGGCATCACCTATTGAAAAGCAATAGCTTCTACTTCAGAAGATGGAAAAAATCATAATCTAATAGAAAAAAGATTCATATCATAAATTTTATTTTCAAGTAGAATTTAGGTTTCCTGTGTCACATAAATGCTCACCTCAATCAAGTAAACATTCAATAGCATCATGCTACGGAACAATATGTGACACTAAAATCACAGTAATATGAATGGACTGAAATAAGAATCGAGATCATTACAGTGAAACAAATATAGACATTAACAATAAGGTTTTTGTCGGAAGGCCATGAAGAAATGAAGTGAGCTACCATATCAGGTACAGATGACACAGGCACAGTTAACTTCCAAGTCAGATGCCCTGAAAGCAAGCTTCATCTATAGGCTGTTAATGGCATCAAAGGGCAGAGACCAATAAAGCTATGAAGAACGTTCAGCTCAAACTTCACGATGGATCAGATAGATAAATGATTGAAACAGCCTAAACCCATGGGAATACACAATTTCATCTTTTTTTCTTCCCACAATCTCAGGAGTTTACACTGTATGCACGATCGAATTATGAATTGTAAAAGAACAGTTGTTGATTTTCTACAAGCAATGAAATTGCTTGCAATGATTACAATTAGAAACAACTTTAAATGAGAAAGTTGACCGCGCAGATACTTCTGTGAAATTAAATAAAAAACAAGATAAACACACCGGTGGGTAGCTACACCATTAAAAGATTGAATTAACAGCACAATTTTGGAAACGAAAGCAATCCAACCTATCCATGAAACATGAATAATGAGCTAATAACAAGCAACGGCAATCGACAAACGAAGCTCCTTAATCTCGTTATCCCACGGAAGAGCTGATGCCATGGAATGTAGTCTAATGCCTAGCTTCGGAAGCTAGTGATAAGTAAACATACTGACCAAAACATACAGTACAAATCTCTTTTAATAAAAAACAACAGAACCAACAAGCCGTAATGACCCATCAAACTTCTTTAGCACAAGAGGTTCCAAGTCATTTATTTATGTCAAAGATCAAGTCTTCACAAAATCATCAGTAGAAAAACGAGCAAGAAACATACCCTCAACATTTGACTGAATCATGGGCAGAGGATGAAACAACAAGATCAACCACCCAGAAAGTGAAGCAGCGAAGAGACGTTCCATCTCCGGCAGAGCACACACCAGAGCAAAAATGGAGCGAAAATATGGCTCAAAGGAACACCAAATCTAAAACTCTAGCTCAGACCATTTTGTTGAAAAGAAAGACGGATCAGCAACAAACAAACACAACGGCTGAGGAAGAAGACATGAAACCCAGAATAAACTTTTGTGCACAGGAGTTTGGAAGGAAGGTCCTTTCCGATCCGGGAATAAGAGAGAAAGTAGGATTGAAAAAAATATAGATTAATGAGGCTAAAAGTAAAAGGGCGTGAAGTGATGCCTGATTATTTTTCCTCTTTTTTGAACACGAGTAGAAAGTGAGAGTCATGGGAGACCACGGCATCACTACGTCCAAAATTCCTTTGCCACGCCTCTTAGCATAGCTTGCATATATTGTTATTAAATTAAAAATTATTCTATAATTTATTATGTGAACTAGATGCTTGGGCACATGCAACCTAAATTTTAGAAATAGATTTTAGTTAAATTGGGAGATATACTATAATAATTATATATTTTTTAACATTTCTATATATTTTAATTAGTTGAATGCCTTCAATTAAAATTAGGTTTTTTACTCCTTCTTGGTCTTGAAAATAGTTTTCGGACCACAATACAAAATTTAAACCAACTACCTCTATATGAGAGGACAATGTATTTTTATTTTTTATTTTTTACGGATTTATATTTTAGAAATATTAGTATAAATTTTGTGATACACCTGTATAATGTGCTAATATGAGATTGGATTTTAAGGATGGTTTTGATGATGAGAGTAATTTTATTTATTGTGAAGAAAATTTAAAAAAATTCTTAATGAATAGTGGCATTCATTTTGAGCACATTTTTTATAACTTGCTATTATTACTGCACCAAAGTAGTCTTTCATCATTAAAAAACATCATTAGTTAGATTTTTATATCAATTTAAGCTGATATTAAACAACCTTTTTATTTTGTTTTTCTTGTCTTTAATTCACATGTGATTAATAATTGATATAAAAAATAATGGTAGGATGCTTTTCATAATATTTGCTTATTCGAACAAACAATTCACTTATACGACTGGTAGAGTAAAAATGCCATCAAGAAATTACCAACTTACAAAAACTATTGTCAATTTTCATAATAACTATAATAAGATATTTTCGGATATTAAAATCACAG
Source organism: Piper betle (assembly GCA_033002965.1). Taxonomy (NCBI): domain Eukaryota; kingdom Viridiplantae; phylum Streptophyta; class Magnoliopsida; order Piperales; family Piperaceae; genus Piper; species Piper betle. The sequence goes on along the minus strand of JAURVB010008678.1, from coordinate 198,257 downwards.
TGAAGTTTTTACTTTTCAAGTAATATGCACATTGTGCCTTAAATATAGTTTTGGCAACAATGTGATTTTAGGGATGATGCACTCAGAAAGGGGATTGTTTTCCTCTTCTATTATAAAAATTTTGATTTTTATTGATTTATTTATATTCATGGTATTTTTTTTAATTAACAAAAATAAGTCCCGTTCAGAATTCAGATTTGGAGGCTACTTTTTTTGTTTTTTAGAACAGTCTCCTATCTCTTTTTGTTTTGTTTTTAAACTACAACTACTATCATCGGTATTCGGTCGGAACCAAGGAAGAAGAGAACCCAACCTCCACGTGTACGTTGTGAGGCTTGTGCCTTCTGGTCAAATGCATCTGGTCTCATCCCCGTGCCGTACACCATCAGTTTTTGTAGCCTTTTTTGCACCGCCAAAACATTGTAAAATTAAATATTTAAATTGTATTTGCATAACATTTTTTTGGGGCCAATCAATTATGATATTAAATAAAACAAAGTGGTGAAGGGTTTAATAATAGACGAAACATTGTTTCTTTCTGATAAACGTGGCAACAAGGATCCTTTGAATCTGACATCAAAGTATTAATCACTAATAGTAAATCTTTCTGAAAAAATTGGTTTTGACTTTGCAAAAAGTTTTTATGGACAACTGACTCTATTAGTCAACCTAATTAAAAAAGCTGCAACTTTCCAATGGGAAGTAGTAGTATTCATAGGCCGTGTAATTGTAATAGAATATTTTGTGAGAAATTTCAAAAAAACTGTTGATACATATCTATTTTTGTTACAATTATAGAGAATGACGAGCTTATCAAGTTTGGCAACTTAGACTTATCTCTGATGATTTTAAATAGCCCAGCTTCTGGAAAAATAGTGAGGTTGGGTCATTGTATACATGAGCGGTTGTTACCATTCTCTTGCCACTTGGCAATCTCCATCTTTGAAATCCAACAAGGCCTGGTTATGGGTCAAAAGTACTCTTTTGTGGCTTATTATATCAACTCTGTCTGGGTCAATGTAAATTAAAAACACAAGTGAACCAAGCCTATGGAGGGAAGCCCAAACGTCATCAGCAGTTTACCATTTTATCTTTTTTTCAGTACAACTTTTCTCTTCTTATTTTTTTTCAAAGCCTCTTATATTCTCTTCTTCTCTGCTTTTCCTGCTTGTCCCATATATGCTTAAGTAATTAATGATATTAGCTACTAAGTTACATGGCCCTAGTTTGCTTACACAATATTAATTTATTACTAACATAAATATCGTTTATTACCATATTGCTCTATAAATATATGTTAAGATATTATGTATGCCTTGACCCGCATTTTCTAATGTGGTATAAGTTATCCCTAACGCAGTATCGCCTTTTATTATTATGTTGGTACATAAATGCACCATGATATATATCATTATATATATATATATGTGATCAATAGTTTTTTAACCCATTATAACTAGTCGTTAACACAGTATTATTTTCGTTTCTACTATGTTGGTACTTAAATGTACCCTATTAGGCCTATATATGCCCCTTTTGGCTTTTGTAATAATTTTTACATTATATTATTAAACTAGTACATATACCATGTTAATGCTTAACTTTTACTCTAGTTTTTCAACTAACTGGTAATTATAAGGGATGCTGAAAACATATAAATATTTTTCTTAAACATGACAAGACTTGTAGCCATTAAAATAGACTTTGTGACAAACGATAAAACCTCTTTGACTTGTGCTCATACAAAATTAAGAGGTAAATCTTCGTTTAGCTTAAGCTTATACACCCAAATTTATCAAAGAGTTGGTGGGTAACTATGATAAAGATGAAGATAGTGTACAAATTAGAGATAAATCAAGTGACGATAACCCAATTGATGAAGGGACAAGTAACGGGTATGAAAATGTCAGTAACGAGTGCTAATGGTTCAGAAATGACTAATAATCAAATTGGCACAGGAGCCCCTCCTCCCCCACCCCCCCCCCCCTTGACAGCCCCTCTTTGTTTCCCCCCTCTACGCTCCCCACCCTGCATGCCCTCCCCTAATTAGATAGTTAGTCAAGTTAGTCACACATCCAATACCTACCAGGGTAGATCATATATATTAGTGGGATGATGCTTACAATCTTCAACTTCAATTAAGTATTTTTAAAGATATGATTTAGGCCGAATAGTATGAGTAGTTCAGATAGAATCAAACTTTTGATTTATCTGGGCACTTGGGATCCTAAGGATGAAGCCATGGTTTCTATCGACCCTATTGAATTTCACTCGAAGGAAGAAGCCTATAAAGATTGCCTTGATTCTTATCAAAGGATGACGGGTTTAATAGAGGCCGTTCAAACAGGTGTGGGCTAACTAAATGGTATTCCTATAGCAATTGGGGTTATGGATTTACAGTTCATGGGGGGTAGTATGGGATCTGTAGTAGGCAAGAAAATAACCCATTTAATCGAGTATGCTATTAATAGATCTCTACCCATCATTATGGTGTGTGCTTTTGGGGAAGTGAGCATGCAAGAAGGAAGCTTAAGCTTGATGTAAATGGCTATGCACTTTGGATTCAGAAACCAATCGTGGAGTTTGGAAGCTCACAATAGATTGGTGAAGTTTGAGGTTCGGCAGCTGAAGACAAGATTGGAAACTTCTAGGGCCGACATGGGGTAGAGAAATGGAAGTTGAGGAAATTTCAATCAAGCTTCTGTTGCAAATTTAGTAGCCATAGCTAACATGGCTAGTTTTAAGTGAATGCTCGAATAGCGTTCAATCAATTATTCTGTAATTGATTGTTATGGAAAAGTTGACAAAACTAGTCACTGAAAAATGCAAAAAGGGATGGTTTAAATCCTAACTGCTCATATTTTGGAAGAGGCTTGGAAAACATATAAATATAGCCTTGGAGAGTGTGTTTTGAACATCTCTTGCTATTATCGTAAACCCTATACTTTCTTCAATCAAAATTGGAAGAACAAGCTTATGTTATGAAAGGCTTTACCTATTAGCTTGTATTATAGGTGATTTAATTATACTAAGGAGAGCTCTTTGTAAGAGAAGTCAGCTCAAGTATGTTTAAGAAGCATCTAAATCTCTCAAGGTCTGGGAGTGTGTGTGAGGAAGCATCTTTCTTGAGCATAGAAGGTGCTTAGACAAGGTGTAGCTTCAAGGAAATAAGCCTTCAAGTGTGTTTGGAGCTTTAGTGAGCTAGGGTCCTTGGCACTTGTTGCTTGTAAAGGAAGACTTGTTAATGGCTCCAAGGGTGTTTGGAATGCAAACTTCTTTGACACTTGAAAAGTGCTTGTGAAGGAGGCCTAGCCTAGTTGCCTGTAAGGTTACAAGTTTGTTTGCCTAGTGATGCTACGAAAACCTACTAACAAAACGATTTGGTGAGCTAGAAGAAAGGAATAGTAGTTAGGAACCTCTTTAAAAATTTATTTGTGTCTTCTCTTCTTTTCCTTACTTGTGTATAATCTCTTTTGCATTCACTTGATTTGTATACTTGCTAAACTCCCTTGTGTTTCACTTGATTGATATTGAGAGTTATGTATTTTCCAGTTCTAGGATATCTCACTACTTGTATGATTTGACTTGTTCACCAACACAAGTAGCAATTTGGAATAAAACTTGTTGTGCCTCACCCACTCACATTCTTACTTGGGTTCATACTCTTTATTTGCTTTGCCTACTTATCTTTGTGCTAACTTATTAGTTATTAGTGCTTAAATTGTTTCCACTTAATTTGTCTAATCTTGTGATCTTTATAAGGCCTAAAGGATTTTGAGGATCTAACTATTTGTGATAAGTATTTGTAGTTATCTCTTAACCACATTAGGCGACTTTCAAGTTGAAACAAAATGAACTCACCTTCTAACTACTTAAAAGGAAGAACTCCAAGAGGCTATTTAAACTTTACATGAGGAATCAATCAAAATTGCCTAGAGGTGTATGGGACTCGAGAATTCTATCAAGAAGATGACTTTAGAGATGGAGGCACAAGACCAAGGGTGACATTTATGGAAAATGAAGTGGTCTCACTCTAAGTTGAAAGAAAAATCAACTCAAGTTAGAAGGAGGAACTTGAAAGGAAAGTAGGAAGAGAACTCTAAGCTTCTCAAAGAAAAGGAAGACTTGCTTCTGAGTATTAACTAATCCCTTGAAGCTTCTCATTTGGATAGATCTACAAAAGAGGACTTCTCACTCAAGAGAAGGCTTTGTGTTCAACCATCTACATCTACTTCTCTATCTTACCATTCTTGTAGAAAATTGAGACATGTCTCTATCATGTGTAAGATAAGGGAAGCAATTGCTAATGAAGTACATAGATGAGTGCCTAAGGAGAAGAAGAACATTGCCAAAATGGAAAAATCTCTGTGTCCTAGAGTTAGTGTTTTGAAGAGGTTAAAGGGAAGGATCATCACAAATGAACAAGGGCTTCAAGATTTCACTTGTTACTAGGATGATGCAAGAAGGAAGAAAAAGTGTAAACAAGCATAAAAAAATTCAAACAAGATAAGACACCATACCTCAACATTCAAGAAGTCTTCAAGAAAGTGCCAATACAAGGAAAAAAGTCCAATGGTAAAAAGTTACAAGGTGAAAAAGGAGATCAAGACGAAGGTTGACAAATGAGAAGTACCAAAGGCATCATATTTTTTAAAAATAGGTAAAACTCTTTCAACAACCTTTGGTAGTTACAAATGAAAATGTGACTTTTATCCTGTTACCTCTTCTTAAGTTTTGAAGGGGGGAATGACTTCAAAAGCATGATTTAGATTTGAGAATAGTTATCTCAGCTACTCTAAACATTTAAACGATGGAGATTGGATTTGGAAAAACTTAAATTTTCTCCAAATTTCACTTTCCCCACAATTAGTTGATGTTCGGTTACGAGTTCAGTTAGCCAATCATCATTTTGTCAAGGGTATAAAATTAAGAAGGTCGTTTGGTTGACAATGAGTTAATAGTTCAGTGACTGAACTATTCAGGGAAGTTGAGATTTTTAAAAACCCTAGCCCAACCAAAATTGAATGCCTCCATTGTTAAGACAGTCGCCGATGGCAATCACTATTGCACTTGATGGTTTCTGTGATTCATCACCTACTAGAGTCCTTGCTTGAGAAGCCCTTCCCTGTTTGATTTGATGAACCGAAGCCATAGTCGAACAGGTTTGGTTACGTTTGATGTTCTCCCGATTGCACCACCATCGTTTGTGATCCCCCCTGCCTGAACCACAATCATCGACACTATCTAGACCTTCCTAACCCTCGCTAACCGCCAAAGAATCACCGCCAAAGGATTTCCAATAGCCACTTTCAAGTCTAGAACTTGTCCACATTCGGTTGAGACATGAGCATGGTAAGAAAACCATCTCGGAGCTACAAAACAAGATGGCTTTTGTTATGGATGATTGTGCCTCTTTTAGTCCTTATGGATAGTAGCTTTGGAGAGAGGTCTTCCTCAAGGTCCAAGAGGAATGTTAACACACCTAGGGAGCCGAGTGCTCGACTCTCATTCGACGGGAAGGAGTTGAAGAAGGAAGATTTTCATAAGAGGGTGATTGTCTATGAAAATCATGTAGATGTAGAAGACTTGGGCTATCACTTTGGTAGATTACAAGGTCTAGTGCAAACACAAAGTTGGGAGAAAGTTTTCATGTCCACACCGGCAAAGAGGGTTGTACTTCCTCAAATTAGTTAATTCTACTACTCCTTGGTGAAAGTAAATGAGGGATACTACAAGGCCAAAGTAAAAAATCAAGACTTTTATTTGAGGTTGAGGCACATTGCATGACTCTCTAGAGTTCCAGATAACAGAGACAAGACCTACTTTGACAATGTGCAATTGGAGTATCTCACTATGTTTGCAAGAAGGGAAGAATTGAATGGATCCATGGTCAATGTAGAAACTAACCTCATGAACCCCATGAGAGCTCAGGATCTCACCAAGATGTTGTGTTTTGACAAGTAGTAGCAACAAACATGCTTTCACAAGTTGACCATCATAGTGAGCTCTTGTCCTATGCCTTCACACCTTAGAGGATCCTTGCCAATAGAAGAATCCACTTGCCATTGCTCATCCCAACCACATGTGGAGGTTTTTGAACCAAAAGAGATCATACTTACCATATGGGAGACTCCTCACAGCTCTCTTTTTTCGAGCCATTTTGGGCATGGAGAAAAGGATCACCTCTATTCTGTTTTTCAAGACAGTGGATTACAATTCTATATACAACAAGTTAAACTTGAGAGAAAATAAAAAATACCAATGGTGCATTCACATCGAGGAAACAAAGCTGATGATGATAACTTTTGGGACAACCACGAAATCAGTGTTGATAAGGAGGCACTAGTACCACCACAAGAAGCAACTCAATCCACACCGCCTCAACCAAGGAACATGTGGATTGCTTTGGACAAAATTTCGACTTATGTGGATAGCATAGCTCTTGGGATGGAGGAGATATGCCTAGACAAGAGGACATGAGGAGGAACCAACATATCTTCATGAGAAACCATGAAGTGACTATTCGTGATACAAGTACCCACTTTAAGTTCCCTCTTGATGGCTACACCTTCCACTATCCACTACTATCCCCATTTGCACAACGAGATCCAACAGAGGGAGATAATGATGAGACTTGACCTACTCCTTTTGTAACTCTTGCCTTGTGTGCTTAAATATTTTTTTAAGATGACAAAGGGGGAGAGTGATGAATTGTAAGGGCTTAGGTCTAGGGCGAGTCGGCACCTATGTGGGGGAGTTGTTGAGTGTAGTCATCTCCTTGAAAAACCTTGTACTTTTTCAAAAATTAATAAGAGTGACAAACTTATTTAGGGATGACAATCTCTTATTGGCCATAGGTTGTATGCCATGAGCAGCATGAAGCATAACATTCCATCACATCATTTTACATTCTATCATACCAACCTCTTGTATAGGTATATGACAATGGAGATGCATAGACTCAAAGGGATGAGTTTGAAGAGCTAAAGTGTGAAGATCATCAAAGCAAGATCAAAAGAATGCTTTATGAGGATTGACACCAACAACTTAAAGAGTTCACAACACATAAAAGTTGTCATCATCAAAAAGGGGGAAATGTTGAACCTTATTTTGATGTGACAACATCATAAAACTCTAAGTCAAGTAGTTAACAATCAAGCAACTAAGTTGTAAGATTGAAGGAAAAAGAATCAAATGAAGTGTTGAGTGGTTGACACTTCGGCTACACCTCGGTCAGAACTTCAGCAACCAAAAACACAAGGTTAGCAATGGAAGAAGAAGTTTTGACCTTTGGCTGACCATTAGTTAGTGGTTCGGCAACTAAAGGCCTAGGGATTAGTGAACAACCGAGAAACATCAGAGTTCACTATATCTTTGGTTGTGCATTTGGCTACTGAAGTGTATCTTTGAGAATACTTCAAATATCGATCGTGGAGTTTGGAAGCTCACATTAGATTGGTGAAGTTTGAGGATATCATTTGACAGGCGATCAATTGAGGTTCGACAACCAAAGGCAGGGTTGGAAACCTCAAGGCTGGCGTGGTGTAGAGAATCAAAAATTGAGAAATCTTTGAACAGACTTCGGTCACGGGTACAACAACATAAGCTGACATGGCTTGTTTTAAGTGACATTTGGTCGTTTGTTTGATAACCAATTATTCTGAATAAGTTACCAAAACTATCTATTGGAAAAATCAAAAAGGGAGGTTCAAATCCCAACAGGTCATATTTTAAGAGAGGTTTGAAAAACCTATAAATAGGGCCTTGTGAAGTGTGTCTTAGACATCTCTTGCCATCGTTGTGAATCTTAGATTCCCTTGGATCAAAATTAAAAACAAACTAATAAGCTTGTATTATTTGTGATTTGATTGTACAAAGGAGAGCTCTTTGTAAGAGAGGTTAACTCAAGAGTGTTTGAATAGCTTATAAACCTCCCAAGGTGTGGGAGTGTGTGTGAGGAAGCATCTTCCTTGAGGAGAGAAAATTCTTAGAAAAGGTGTAGCTTCAAGGTTTTAAAGCTTGAAGGGTGTTTGGAGCTTTGGTGAGCTAGAATCCTTGGCACTCGGTGCTTGTGAAGGAAGGCTTGTTAAAGGTTGCAAGGGTGTTTGAAATGTAAACTTCCTTGAAATTTGAGGGGTGCTAGTGAAGGAAGCCGAGCTTGGTTGCTTGTAAGGTTACAAGTTGTTTTACCTAGTAAAGCTATGAAGACCTACTCACCAAAGGACTTGGTGAGCTAGAAGAGAGGAGTACTAGTTGAAAACTTCTTTAAAAATTTATTTGTGTTTTCTCTCTTATTTTCCATACTTGTGTGCTATTATCTCTTTTGCATTCGCCTGATTTGCACATTTGCTTAACTCCTTTATGTTTGACTTGAATGCTATAGGGAGTTAAGTATTCTCAACTTCATCTCACTACTTGTATGGTTTGACTTGTTAATCAACACAAGTAACAATTTGGAATAGAATTTGTTCTACCTCACACACTCACATTCTCATTTGGGTTCATCCTTTTTGCTTGCCTTTCCTACTTATCTTTGTGCTTACTTGTTTATTAGTTATTAGTGTTTAAATCATTTTTGCATTATTTGTCTATCTTGTGATCTTTATAAAGCCAAAAGGATTGTAGGGATCTAACAATTTGTGAGACAAATTTGTAGTTAGTTCTTACCTACATTAGGTGACCTTTAAGGAGTGTTGCTTCAAGGTGGTGTTTTTCCAAGGGTGTTTGGAGTTAGTTGACTAGGAACCTTGGCACTCAGTGTTGGAGAAGGCTTGCTGGAGGCTCTTATGGTAATAAGAGTACAAGCTTCCTTGGCGCTTGAGGGGTGCTTGTGAAGGAGACCTAACTTGTTGCTTGTAGGTTTGCCATAGTAAAACTATGAAGATCTATCTAACTAAAGGATTTGATGGTATAGAAGAGAAGAGTTCTAGTTGGGAACCTCTTTAAAAATCTCTTGTATCTCCTTGCTTTCCATCTCTATTTTGTGTGCTTTCTCTTATTTGATTTACTTGTTAGCGCGCTTCACCTAGATCCCTTGTGTTTGACTTGTTCATTTAAAGGAGCTAAGTGAATACAGCTCAAGGTCACTTAGTAACTTGAATAGTTTGATTCATCAAAGCAAATGACTTTGTGAGTTTGATCTTGTGCTGACTAACAAACCACCTATTTGTTTAGTTTTATTTGCATTGGTTTTTGCCTTGCCTATTTGTTTATTGTGCTTATTATTTATATCTTATTGTGTTTAAATTGTTTTCGCTTTAGTTGTTCACTTGCAATTTTATAATAGTCTTGGTATTGTGGGGATTTAACTTTTTTGGTAAGTGTGTAGTTAGCTCTCTATCACTTCGATGCCTTCAAGGCGTTTGCATGTTAATACAAGGGAAGACTTCAATCAAAAGATAAAGTCATAAATATAGCACAATAGCTGAGGTGTGCCAACCTTGCATCGGTCAATATATTGCAATGCACATGATGGAAACAAGACAAATCAAAGGAAGATAAAGGTGGTTAACCGGCAACACTCTCTCAAAGATTTACAATAAGAAGTCCTCAAATGGTAAAATCTACTATATCAAAAAGAAGTACTTTTGGAGAATAAAGTTCGAAAGGGATAATATGGAACAAGGAGGATTCCTTTGCCTTGGTCTCTGATTGTTGAAGCTCTTGAAGTATTTTCTAGCACCATCTTCATCAATTGATAAGTGCTCCTGCCTACCTGATTAGCAACCTTGCACGAGCATGGGATTAAGAGTACAAGGGAAAGAGTTGGGCACTAGGAGACAATGTAGGAGAGGGAAGAGAGTAGATTAGAGGAGCCGAAGAGAATGAGAATAGAAGAGTAAGGAGAACGAGAAGATGATTGGGAGGAAAATTGTAAATCTTCTACCTATTATCTCATACATCGTTTTCCTCTTTTTATTTTCTCACAACAATTTGAATTTCAAATTTCACCTAATTTAATTTTTTTCTTGCCATATAATTAACTACGAAAGACAAATTTTGAACGCTTGAATTATACTACTATAATTCCAAAAATACCTTTAATACTCATACTTTTCATATTAGCTTCATGTACAGTCTATATTGAGTTACATATTGTCTATTAAAATATAGGGAGAAAAAATTAAAGTACTTTGCAGCGGAAGATTCCCATAAATTGAGCCTAAGTATTTTAGGTCCAATCTCTTCCACAATGACAAACAACTATTAAAAACTCTTGTATATTATCCATCATTTGATTCTTAACTGTAAAAACCATGATTTTTATTACAAAACTCGAACCTAAATATTATGAAATAAATATAGATGAACCGATATGGTTGGTTATCAAGTCGACCGGTCATGGTTCGACTTAAGGTCACCTAGAAAATACCTATTCATGAATGGATGATGGTGTGTGAGAATTTAATGAAGGGGTCGTTGAACCTAGGAAATACCAATGGATGATAGGGTGTGAGAATTTAATGAAGGGGCTCGTTGAACCTAGGAAATACCAATGGATGATGGGGTATGAGAATTTAATGGAGGGAATGGTTGAAGTGTATATATATGCAGGAGGAGGGAGTATTTCATCCCTCATCTCTGTCCCAGGTGACCTCCCCATCACTGTGTGAGTATTTCATCCTTCATCTTATTTGTTTCCATTAGGATTCTTGCATGCAAGGTTTGTTGAAGACGCCCTACCAAGTTGCTAGATCTCCAGCGTCTTATGCATGAGGTTCTTGTCGATTGCTTAGTTGTTTTGTAAATGGACATGTTAATAATTAAATTATCAATTAGATAATGGGGATTTGGATAATAATAATTAATAATTAATTATCATTAGAATTGGTAAAAATTTAATAAGAAATGAAGACTAACATGAACTAATTACATCATTTAAAATTGATAGTATATTAGTCATGTAAGTTGCATGTAGGATCATGCAAAATAAAAATTTTATGCCCTTATTCAGATTAGGGTTCACGGGTCACAGTCAGACGAAATCACAAGTCAGGTACGTATAATAGGTAGAATATCGTACTTTCCTTGTTGGTAGCCTAGGTCGGCCTGAGCCCAGATTTGACCACCATGCACCAAGTGCAACCAGGGTCAAAGAATTGACTCAGTCCGACACGGGGTGGTATTATGTGCGTAAATTGTGTAATGCATCGACATTGTTTTGGAGTAGTGATAGCCGCCCCATAAAAAGGCTACGGCCGGGGTGAGCGAGGCACAGCGATTCCTCCATCGCACTGGAGTGCAGTGGTAGCCTCCCCATAAAAAGGCTACGGCCGGGGTGTGTGAGGCACTGGCACTAGAATTGGCAGTGAGAGCTTCCCCACAAATGGGGCATAGCATTCACCTGAGTGCAGTGATAGCCTCCCCATAAAAAGGCTACGGCCGGGGTGTGTGAGGCACTGGCACTAGAGTTGGCAGTGAGAGCTTCCCCACAAACGGGGCGTAGCATTCACCTGAGTGCAGTGATAGCCTCCCCATAAAAAGGCTATGGCCGGGGTGTGCGAGGCATTGGCACTAGAATTGGTAGTGAGAGCTTCCCCACAAACGGGGCGTAGCAATCACCTGAGTGCAGTGATAGCTTCCCCACAAAAAGACTACGGCCGGGGTGTGCGAGGCACTGGCACTGGAGACGGTAGTGGTAGCCTCCCCACAAAAGGGCTACTACCGGGGTGTGCGGATCACAGCGGATACCTCCTCCGCATTGTTTTGGAGTATAGCGGAATCGCTCCACCGCATATTAAAATAAACATAAGGAAATAGTGGAATGTACTTGATTTGTTTTATCTATTATACTACTTAGTGTTGTAATCACTAACGCGGAATTGCCTCCGCAGGTGTGCAGATACGAAAGTAGGTGATTGACAACCAGGGCATGGAGCAAAATAAATATGAGGACTCCTTTTATTATTTATTTGAGAAATAAGTGTGGCTACTGGGAAACGGTCTAAGACTGTGGGATCTTATATATGTTTTTGTTAAATAAAAATGTTAGTCATATTTACTTAATTGTGAGTAACACCTGGCCAGCTAGGCCCACAATGTTGTGACAAATGGCCGGGTCGTTACATTAACAATGATAGATGGAAACCATCCATAGTGTGTAAGACCCCAACTTCGGGTCAGGATTTTACCTGCTTGTAGTTTGCCCAGTTTTTACCAGTCTCGAGTCGTTTAGCGCCAGCTCGAGCTAGAATAATTTTAAGAATATAAGTATGAGGCCCAGATGGCCATATAAGCATGTTATGGAGGCTAAGTATGCCTGGCATGCATATGATGTTTCAGTTATGATACATTAGCCAGGATTTTAGGCCTAGATCTAGGCCGTTGCACTGTTTAGCAGCCAGTTGGGATTTTTGGGTATTCCATTTGCATGTAGCATAGGAATTTTGGATCACTCGATTGTGCCCCTATCGGCACAACTTGATTTAGTTTAGGGTTTGAGGCTTTAAGCTTCTTGCCTTAATTCTCGCCTATAGAGTCAATTTTATGACTCCAGTCAGTTTCGACTTTAGACGGTCTCAATCTGAGCTTTTTGTCCATATGTATATTGCATATACTCATAGGTGGGTCCTACTAGACCACGAGTTGTTGGACATTCAGATCGTGCAACGTGGGAAGATCTGAGCCGTCTACTTCAACCCTAGCATTCTCCCTTTTATTTTCAGCGACCTTACCACATTTTCATAACTTTACACCCATAGCATGACCACCACTTCGGCTGGCCACTAGCGAGTCTCTGCCCCTCCTCCGGCCACCGGATCGGTTCGGCTGTAACCACCTCGCAGCCGGCTATCAGTCCCTGCCCACCTTCGCCATTGGCACTGCCACAGTCGCCGTTGGCGACTGAGTTTTTATAGCTATTCATGATCGCTACCGCCACCCTTTCGGGCAGTTTTTCGGTGCCGGCAAGCCACCTCTAGCTGATCCGATCACCACGACAGCTTCCCCTCGCCTAGATCTTCATTTTGAGACCACCCACCACCGCCGCCGCAACCACAATTGCCACCGGCGACGTCGCCACACCTGGCAGCGATACCACCCTCTTTCTGGCTATTTTCTGGCACTTCCTTGGAACATAAAAGTACATCGCAAGACACAGTTATAAGAGATGACACATAGAAGGAGTTTGAAGTATGGAGACACTAACAAAGTTAGTTGGTGCATAAGTTGGACCACCATGTGCCCTAGACAAATCCATTGGCATAGTTTTAGGCCTACTTAAGAGAACTTGGACATTCAGACAGATCCCTGTGGATGAAGGATGTGGCTATGACGGTAGAGCCACTGAAGTACTTGGAGCATAGATGAAAGTTTAGGGAAAATGATTTGAGATGGACAACTTCCAGGAGATAGCAATGGATGAGGATGAGTAGCGAGGTGGATCTACAGTCCCATAGACACTTCACCGCCTCCCCCTCTTCCACTAGTGTATGTCTGTCCCAAGAATATTGTTGGCTACTCTTCAACAGATAGAGTCATGAACGCACCAAGACTGAGTGAGATTACCTTTGACTACAAATTTCAAAGGTTGACAGGATTTGACTTGATCTGTCAGGGCTAGATTAGTGATTTCTAGTGAGAGGTAGTCAGCTCTTATGGAAGCAGTCACTCCAGATTCTATGAGATAAGTTTAGGCTTAGCATTGGTTTGTCATCATACGTGTCGCCATCACGATCTGTACCGCACCAAATCAAACACACACGGTTGGAAAACCTAAGTAGAATTATTAGTAGCTATTTTTGAGGAGACCAGCATGGCCTCAACATTATCTTTCCATCGTATGTGTCACCACTATGATCCAGACCCCTTTGGATCAGACACGCATGATTGGATAACCTGAGCCAAGTTGATAGCAGTTACTTTGGGAAGATATACACATAGAGACAAACATACCAAAGACAGTAATAGGTTCACGATGTACATGATCAGGATCAGGCCTCAGCACCTGTATAGCACAACCGCCATTCGAGTAGTATAACCACTGTCCAAGTTGCACAACCACCATTTTGACTAGCATATGAGACTATATGTTACAGCATTGAGAGCAGAGTTGGGTCAGAGATTGAGGACAAGATATAGCTATGGAAACATCAGTCGGGCAGAGGAAAGTTGGGTGCGTTGAGATAATTTTGAAGAGATGATACATGATTGACTTCACTAGCCATCTTGCATACCATTGCCTTGACTTGACATCTATGGGTAAGGTGTGTATTGCAAGAGAGTGTTAATTATAGTCTTACAGGGATCATTAGACAGTATTAGTGTGTCTTTTAGGGATGTATACAGACAGAGTCAGAGAACAGGGCAGTGTGAAAGACCGTGGAAAAAAAATTTTTTTAATATATTCGACTCGGGCAGGGAAGCATCGAACATTCGAGAATTAATATTAATATATTATATTCTCTACCCAGTTAAGTCTACCCGGTTAAATATTTTATTCTTTACCCGGTTACCCGGTTAAAGGAATTAAATACGGTTGTTAGTGTGTTTCCACAAACCCTAGCCGTCATTTCATTTATAAAGGACATCCTCCACCCTAGCCTTCATTCGCATTCTCTTCTCTTCTTCCTTGCCGGCGTGTCTTCTTCCTTGCTTAGGTATTCTTCCTATCTCCCTCTTCTTAATTTTCTTACATGCATATTTTAATTTAATAATAAGCTTTATAATCGTGAGGATTAAAAGTTTAAAATCAATAAGAAAACAAATATAATTTTACACCGGAGAAACTAAAATTGCCGATGAGCGTCCCCTGTTTTGGCGAAATGGGGAAGCACAGGTAAGGTCGCCGGGAAGCGGTGGCGAGGGTCGTTCCGACGTTGGAACATGATCATACCCTCTTCATCGATCAGGGTAGGGTCGATCTCACGGGTGTGGATGCCGGCCTGGGGTGGGAAATGGCCAAAAACAATAACGGCGGCAAAAAGAGGGGCGACGGCGGTGGGGGAAGAACCCCGGCCGCCTAGGTGGTGACGGGTTCCAATAGGGCCGGGGAAGGTAGATAGGTGGTCGAGGGTGATGAGGCAACCACCCAATTGAGGCGGCAACGCTCGCAGGCGGTGGAATCACCGCCACAAGCGCGCCGCTAGGAGGGCGATGCGGGCGTCGCCATTGCTGGAAAACGGCCAGAGTTGGCCGGGGCGACACCGCCAGGGCATGGCAGGGCTGGTCAACGACGATTAACGGTGGCCGGAGGTGGTCGGCGGCCGCAGCGGCTTGAGCGCGCCTAGAGTCGGGAATAGAGCTCGCCAGGGAAGAAGAAGAAGAAGAAGGGCGGTGGCAATTCTGTAAACATTGGTTGACTCGATACCGACTCGAGTTAAAAATAATACAAACACGTAATAAATCTTTAAAAATAATTATTTTAACAGGTTATAGGGTAAAGTTACTAAACTAATTAGTTATTAGACGAAGTCGACATGGACATAAGTAATAAAAAAATACGGTAATGAGAAACTGTCGATAATTAATCGGCATAATAAAAGCGATTAAATTAAATCGGACGGTTATAAGTGATTAATAAATAAAGATGTTACCTTTACCATATTAAATTTAATATTAGGTAAATAAAGTGATTATTTTAATAACAAGTCAGTAATGTAGAAAATGGGTTATTAAATTATAGTCGGGTAGCAATCACCCGCGTCGAACCTAAATAGCATAATGAAAATAAATAAAGTTCAAAACTTTATAGAGTCAAATAATTTAAAATAATTGTATTAATAATATTTTTGAATTAAAATAATACAAATTATTTTAAATAATTTAATTGAACAACTTAATTAATTAAATCGCTCTAAGTAATAGTAGCGATTAAAAAAGATTATAACCGAAGGAAAATATACTAATAATAGTAATTAAATATTTGGGTATAAGTTCATAATTATTTTATTAATTGTTAAATGTTAATTATGATCTAGATTATTAATGTAAAGTAGGATTTAAATGATTATGTCGCATGAATAGTGTAATTTTAATATTGTTGAAATTTAATAGTGATATATATATATATATATATATATATATATATATAAGTTATTTAGTTGCATGCATTGCTATTCAAATAAAATTATACTTAAGTATAATTTTATATTCTCATTCAGATTAGGATCATCAGTCGCAGCTCCGAGTTCGAAATATCCAGGTCCGTATAATCATTTGAAATGTTGTATAGTCCGTATAATCATCTGAAATGTTGTATTTTCCCTTCTTGGCAGCCCAGGTCGGCCTGAGCCCAGATTCGACCACCATGCGCTGTGGCGCAACCAGGGTCAAGGAATCGACTCAATCCGACACGGGGCCGCACCATTAAAATTACTATGTGTGTCCGTATAATTATTTGAAATGTTATATTGCCTGTATAATTATTTGGAATGTTGTATTGTCCGTATAATTATTTAAAATGTTATGTTTTCCCAACTGGTATAACAATATGAAATGTTGCATTTTCCCAAATTAGTAGCCTTTGTCGGCACTGATCTCAAAATGAGTTGGGAGACGATTTTTAACCTCAAGATGAATTGGGGGACCATGACTAACCTCAAGATGAATTGGGGAACCACCTAATCTCAGGATGAGCTAGGAGATGTCTTCTAATCTCAGAATGAGTTGGGAAACAATGTTCTAATCTCAGAATGAACTGGGAGACCATGGCAAATCTCAAGATGAATTGGGAGACCACCTAATTTGAGGATGAGCTAGGAGATGATTTTAACCTCAAGATGAATTGGGGGACCATGACTAATCTCAAGATGAATTGGGAGACCACCTAATCTCAGGATGTGTTGGGAGACGATTTTAACCTCAAGATGAATTGGGGAACCATGACTAATCTCAAGATGAATTGGGAGACCACCTAATCTCAGAATGAGCTGGGAGTCGACTTCTACTAATCTCTGAATAACCAGAGAGACAAATTACTATTCTTAGAATGAACTGAGGGATAATTAATCTTTTTTTGTGTAATAATAGTAATAATAACGAGTGAAATGATAATAGGGATTATATTGACTTGTTTCATTTAATTATGCGGCTTAGTGGTTTTATCACTAACGCGGAATTGCCTCCGTAGGTGACCAGCTTTGGGACTAAAGAATAGAAGTGTGGTTAGTGGTTCTTTTACCAACTCAGATATGGTGAATCGATAATAAAGTTGGACTTCCTTACTATTGTCTTGTGTTATAAATGTGGCTATGGGAAACGGTCCGAGACTGTGGGACGGTTATTTGATATTTTAGAGAACATGATTCATATTATATGTTGTGAACATAATTGCTATATTCCAGTCCATGTTCTGGAATATTACCGTTACATCAATTTTATTTTTAAGTAACACCCGGTCCGGTTCGGGCGGGTCGTTACACAGTGTGACCTCCAAATGAGATGGCCACATTGGTCAGTCCATATGACATCAAATGTATGAGTTATAGCTAGGGTGTACAGATCATGAAAATGGTCAGACATATAGTGTGACCTCAGCCAATGAGAGGAGTTCAACTCGTATTAGAATTTTGGCATAGATGATGGGCTTAGTGAGGGAGCATCCATTAGGGAAACATTGTTTTCCTTGTGCTTTGCCAGCACGATTAGGTCCTTACCTTCTTGAGACATAAGATTTAGCCTTGTCCCCGAGTATAGGAGGTACCTTCATGGTATAGTTTAGGACTTACAGTGCAGGTAGTCGATAGCAGACTAGTCTGGAGGAAACAACTTCACTCTAGCTTAGGAGCGAGGCAGACAAGGACTTTAGTCAAACCATACCACGTTAATTAGATAGAGGGACACCAGTGTATGCTTATCTTAATTGACAGTTTTGCTTGAGAGTCTACCACAATGGTAGTAGTCATGTGAGTCAAGATTAGTGCTACAAATTGATACGAGATGGTAGGTCACACACTATTGAAGAACAGACGGGACGCATGTCAAACCTCACTATGAGTCCTCTAGACTCAAGGAGTGATAGTGGTTCTTTGGGTCATTTGAACCCCATCCGTTTAGATGTGCGTGACTAGTATGGTATTGAGAAATAGATGCCTACTGTTATTTGATTGAACTAGAGCCACTTAAGAGTCGTCTCTTAGGCTCATCATTGATTGACTATTCCATAGGCTGGACACCTAAGGTGGAGTCTAATCATGAGGATCTTAGAGATATGTCCATGGTTCTACCTATATTTTTGAGCCACCCAGTATCCTATACAGAGTTTCATCACCCCTTTGTAACTCTGACCGAGATCCTCACATCACCATAGATAGAGTGGTATACATACTAGTAGCATTTTTCTAGCTTAGTGCACTCTTCCAGTAGACCTTATGTCAGACTATGTGAGGATGAGACACTTCATAGTTAGAGTCTAAAGTAGTGTGACCAGTTTTTAATGAGAGATCCATTCAATTGTCATTTGACCAGATATGTTAGACAGAACCAAGCTTTCACCTGTTTATTTTCACATTCACCTTTCCATATATGCTATTCCCACTATCAGTTTACTAAATAGTTGAGATGAGCAGACATTGACTAGTGTATGTACTACAGGCCAGGTGCAGACTCTACAGTTCTATGCAGAGTATGTTTTCAGACTCCTTGAGACACGTTGTACATGTACAGGTGTTCTTGTCTTCATTCCATCATAGAGACCCCTCTTCAATAGCAGTTAGTGGTTGTGTAGATAGTTATAAGAGCCCTAGCACACAGTAGACTTATAACAACTATCCTTGTTCCATTATGGAATAAAGTGAGATACTTGACTTGGGGCCGAGTTAGCTAGGACCTGGTGAGCGGTCTAGTTCCTTTTCTAAGGACACATGAGTGTTTGACCTAGGCTGGTGATAGTGAGCCATACAAGTCATTAGCATATACCTTTATTTTGTACTAGAGTTCATCATATGCTAGCAGGACTCGTAGGACACCCTAGTATTACCGTAGGACCTAGAGTAGAGTGCCCTAAAGGTACACATAGTTGACCTGTTACATTGATGAGGATCAGGGAGACATGGGTAGATAATAGGCCGCATACCTCGCACCGAGATAGTTTTTCCTGATGTAGTTCAAACTAGTACTTGCTTGATCACCCAGTAGGCCCTTAGGGGTGAACCTAGGTTTTTCCCGCAAAGGTCATTGCATTTTAGTTCCTATAGTTTGTAGTGACCCTAGGAGTTAGTCTAGCAAGATGATTCGAGTATGTATGGTCAATTTAGTCAGATGATTCCAGCATATATGGCATGTTTCACTATATCACGTATAGTCCATCCAACCAGATTATTAAGGAGCTAGCGAGCTTCATTAGAGTTTAGAGTTCTAGCATCATGTTGGTCCATTTGGGCCGTGTGCAACTGGCTTTTGAAGGAGAACTACCAGTTTGCCAACAAGATGATATCTTCAGTTGAGTCCTCATAGTTGACGTTAGAAATTTTGAGTACAGAATTTTTATAAGGAGGAGAGGTTGTAAAACCCCAACTTTGGGTAAGGGTTTTACCCGCTTGTAGTTTGCTTGGTTTAGACCAGTCTCGAGTCATTTAGAGCGAGCTCGAGCCAAAATAATTTTAAGAATATTAGTATGAAGCCCAGATCGCCATATGAGCATGTTATAGAGGTCGAGTATGCCCGACATGTATATGATTGTTTCAGATATAATACAGTAGAGCATGAGTTATTAGTGTTTACACGAGATATACATATAATTTTTATGCGTTAGCCAGGATTTTAGGCCTAGATCTAGGTTGTTGCAGCGTTTAGCAGCCGTTTAGGATTTTTAGGTATTTCATTTGCATGTAGCATAAGAATTTTGGATTACTCAATTGTACCCCTGTGGGCCCAGCATGATTTAGTTTAGGGTTCGAGGCTCATTTAACCTTCTTGCCTCGGTTCCTGCCTATAGAGTCAATTTTATAATTCGAGTTAGTTTCGACTTTGGACAGTCTCGTTCCAAGCTTTCCGTCCATATGTACATTGCATATACCCATAGGTGGGTCCTACTAGACCAGATGTTCAGATCATACCATGTGGCAAGAACTGAGCCGTCCATGTTAACTCTAGCATTCTCCCTTTTATTTTCAGCGACCTGCCCACATTTTCATAACTTTACACCCATAGTACCGCTGCCACTTCGACTCACTGCTGGCGAGTCTCCAGCCCTCCTCTAGCCACCAGATCGGTACGACTGTGACCACCTCCCGGTTGGCTATTAGTCCCTACCTACCGTCACCAACGACGCCGTCACAGTTGCCGTTGGCGACCAAGTTTTCATTACTATTTATCACCTCCACTGCCGCCCTTTCGGGCAGTTTTTGGCACTGGCGAGCCACCTTCGTCCGATCCGACCACTCTAACAGCTTCCCCTTGCCTAGATCTTCATTTTGAGACCACCCACTACCACCGCTGCGGGCGCGATCACCACCGGCTACGTCACCTCAGTCGACGGTGATTCTGCCCTCTTTTGAGCCAGCTAGTGGTCGGACTCCGCCAATTGTCACCACTAGCATCTCCTCCTTGATGCCCCCTATTGATCCTAACCGGCGGCGAGATGAGCTGTGCCGCCGTTGGCATTTTTCGGCGATAGGCACCTCCACCCCTTGTCGAGCTTGTTTACCTATTTACCTTGATCGTGTACATCGCTCGCGTTTGTGTCCACTTGCCTGATCTTGTTCACCAGCCCGCCAGCTTATGTCCGAGTTCGCCCATCCAGTTCAGGTTCGTCCAGACAACCCAACCCATTTTTCAGTTAACCTAGACCGGGTTAGTTCAGCCCATTCAATTTGGTCTGGTTCAACTCGGTTCTCTCTAGTTTAGCTCATTTTCAGGCCATTTTTGTCAGTTTGTACACCATTTTCATTAATTCAAAAATCTTTATATTAGTTTAGATGAATATTCACATGATTTAGCATGTTTAGATATTATGATTATTTTTTTATTATTTATTGGTTTATTTATTATTATTTATTTTTTAAATTAATATATATATATGTTTATCGTATATAATGAATGTTTACATGATTATTTATTATTATTAATATTATATTTATTTATTAATATTAGTCTTATTATGTTTATTAAATTGTATATATATATATATGCTTGTTTGGGTGTATGTTATTATTTATTTGTATTTAATTATATATTCTTGTATTTTATAACTATGATATTATTATTATTCATGATTATTGAGTATTAACTATTTGTTTGTTTATTTATTTATAGAATTATTAATTATTTAATTATTTAATTATTTATATGTTTACTAACACAAATATATGTGATATTTACTCATGTTTAGTCGTGTATTTATATAGTATAATTATATTTTTTATTGGAGTATTATTTATGTTCATGTATTTATTAATTACCTAATTATCTATGAGTGTATTTATTTATTTGTTTATTTATTATTATTTTTTATTATTATATCTCGATTTACGTATCACATGTTTAGTTATAGGTTTCTTAACATTATTTTCTTTATTATGATGTATTGATGATATGAGCACACACTACGAATATGCATCATATAGAAATGTTAATATTTTACTTAGTCGTAGATTCCGATGTAGGTTTCGGAGTCCGAGCTCAACATAGATGTATAGATACGCTTGGAGCTTGGACCACAGGTCCGTAGGACTCTCCCTCTCTACTTGATTCCTTGCGTGTAGAGTTTAATCATGTTTTAGACGTAAGACGACATCGGCGGTGTTTTATCGGATCCCTTCGATGTCGGGCTATTTAGCAGTGTTTATACACATGTTTAATAAAACTACAAGGACGAGATCCCTTGTTGGTTTTCTAACTGAAGCTTAAGAAATATATGATATAAGCCTCTACCCTAAACCTACTATATAAGTATGTGATTTTTACGGATTTCACGAATGAAAGAGTAAGCAGTATGGAGATATATATAAACCGCACTAGTACTCTTTCAAACCCTTAGGTAGTGCGGTGTATGAGGGTACTGCATAATGTAGTACATTTTCGAAATTTGTGACACTAACTTAATTGTTCATTTTGCCACTTGAGTACCGTGGCAGGTGAAATATAGAAGATGTGAGGGCGTAAGCATTGTATGTATGAATATGAATATGAGCCGTGCATGCGAGCCGGTAATTGCTTAAGTATGTTTGTTTACCGCCCAATGCGAGGCAAAATTTGAAGTTTCATAAGTTTTCGTAGGTAATGGAATACTCATTTATCAGATTATATTAGTTATTTTTCAGACCAGTAACATTCATTACTTTTGTTTTTCATATATATATATTGGTCTTAAAATCTTGAGTCGACTTTAGTGGGAGGACACATAAATGCTACACATACTTAGCTCAACGTTGTTATTTTGTTCTTACTTTTATTTATATTTGATGTATTTTGACGCATATTTAATAATATCTTCCATTTTTATGACACAAAGAATGTTATTTCGATCTATTTTATCGATTGAATCATACCAACCGACAACTTTAAACATGACTCGACTCAATCATAACATTTCTGATTCGGTTTTTAGGTGAGCCGAAATTTGGGCATTACATAATGAGAATAACTATGATCATCAATTCTCAAGGGTTAGGCCTCTTTTATATAGAAAAACTCGTACCATTAAAAATGGGTGTGATAATTTTGAAGAGGATTATGGCCATTAGCAAATAGTCGTATCTCTCTCAAAAGGCACAACTATTAACAATGTACCATTTCATGCAAGGGTACGGTTAAAGGTATTCAAATAGAGAGCCTACGAAGAGCATCCATGAGGTCACAAAATCTACCCCTAAACCCTTATTAATCTTTATGATTTTATGGTTAAGTTGCATTAACATGCGCTAGAATTTTTGGGTTAACAGGGTATTTGGTTGTATTTTTTAGTAAAATTAAAAATAAAAATAAAAAGTGGGTGTGAAGGTAGTTGGAAGAGGCTACATAAAATAAAAAAAACGTAAGAGGCTAAATGTGAGGGCAGAAAAAATCACTTTTTTTCTAAAAAAATAGCGTCTTACCCTGTCGACAATTTACTCTTCCTCTTTCGTCTCCTTTTTGGCCCGGAATTTATACCATCACCACGGGCAGTGGATGCATCTCTTCTTGACATCAACTAGGGAGTAAAAGTGCACCGCCGTTACGACACCGTCTAGGAGTCCCGCCAAAGATAGAGGCAACCCTTCTCCACTGGCGATGGCGAGCGGCGCTGCCTCTGGAGAGTCTGGTCAGACCCGGAGCTCTTTGCGATAATGCCCCGCGCCGCCGTGAAAGTTTTGTGTGACAGGTCTCGCTGACAATGCTAGCTCTTTTGGATCTGAAACCGTTGATGACGCTGCCAAGTTTGGTGATGGATGAGAGGCTAGAAAGATGGCTCTCGGATTCGGTGGAGAACAGGGCCACGTTTGGTGACGCACTGCTGGCCGTTAATATCGACTCTGGCTACTGTGAGCCGTCGGGGTGGAATTACTAAGTTGTCGGTGGTTAGCAACTTCTCAGCAAAGAAGAAACTCTGTTTTTCTGCAATTCTCTGCCGTTCTGGGATTTGGATTGCAAATCCTCTACAATCTTGGGTCTGGAACTCTGAACTTCATGGTTCTTTGTTTTGGTTTTGATGAACTTGTGGGCGGTTAGGAATTTAGGAGAATATGATATTGTTCGTAGAACCTGAGTTCAGGCTTTTGAAATGAGTGTTATATTGAGAGAACTATCTCAGTAAATTTATTTGGCCCTGTCTTGTGTAAGGATTACTAAGTTTTTAGATATCTATATTTTTGCAACTGCCCTGGAATTTGATCTTGGTATAAATTCTCCGGGGGGAGGGGGATGGCGGGCGGGCGAGGAGAAGATGGTCTGGGGTGGGGGCCGGAAGGAGAGATGGCGCGCGGACTGGGAGGCGAAGCAGAGGCTGGTGCCAGCGAGAAAATAATTTTCTTAAAAAAAAGATTTTTGCCAACACTTTTGCAAAAAAAAACCATCTTATAAAAAAAATTTTTGTTATCAATTTTTTTGAAAAATCAAAGGAAAAAAGTGTAATTAAATACCCTATAAGACAGAAAAATACTCGTTTTGAAACTTTTATACAGTAAAACATGCCTTATTTGGTGAGTCCCATATATGTTAAATTTTGTGACTTGTGAACGACAATGACAATCAAGAAAATTTTGAATAATGAGTATATGTAATTGGTTTGACTTGGTTGATTGCCTAGAGGTGTGAAAATATTTTGTATGTTTATTTACAACTATTTTTTAAAGAATTTCTGTTTGTCATGTGATGAACAAAAAACTTATTTCATATGCTATAAGTGGTAACAACCCGGTCTAAGTATAAATTAATAAATTTAAATATTTTTTTAAAATATTTAATCTAAATTGAAGGCTTGTAAACCTATCATATTAGATCTTACCCAAGTAATATATTATATTTTAACCCAATAAATATTTGATACAAGTTTAATTTAGTGAATCGAACATATCAATGCCAAGATTAATACTTCATCGATAGTGACAATTGTATACCTAGAGGTTTACCTAAAGCATTATATCTATTAACATGATATATAACACTTGTGTGATGTCTTCCAAATATTGGGGATATTATTATTAACATAAAATCTTAGACGCTTGAATGGTTATTCAATCAGACTAAAAATTATCCATGTTTGCCTTGCTTTAGCGTTCAGTTGTTATCGGTCAAATTCGATAACAGACATTTCGGAAATTGTCGAACTAGAACGTTTAATTGTCGCACCCACCCCTACCCGAGGTACAGTAATGTCCAACGAAATGCACAATGGTAATTTTAAAATTCAAAGATCTTAAAAGAATGGTAGCAACATGAGTTGATTTGGTATCTCAGGCAAGGGAACAGTAAAACAAAAAATTATAATTATGAAAAAACAAACTTGGAAACATTTTCTTCTACGAAAAAAGGTTCTCAATGAACAAGGAAAACAAAACCAACAATATAGTTGAAGTCTGAAAAGAGAAAAGTCTTAGATTTATCATGTCTAGAAATTGAATTCACATGAAATGATGAAATACACATCTTTTGAAGGAAAGCTAGCCAATATTAACATGTAATAGCTCCAAACAGTCGCTGAAATATATACGCTACACGGATAGGAATGAGTGCTTCAAGAGCTAGAATACCTCAATTAGAATTACTCGATCTAATTCCAAGTTTATCCATGAGTAGGTGCGCCACAGATTTGTATCCCTTCTTACGAGCTAATTGTCAAGATGTAAAAGATTTTTTTAAAAAATAAGATCACCTACTATTAGTTTAAAAACTAAGCGAATAGCTATCATAATAAAATTGAATGACATTGATGCACGTGTAGTAAACTTAAATATCTCTAACCTTCATAGATGGCAACTCCGGTGGCAGAAATCTTTCGCTTCTTCAAACATATAGAGCTACAAATTGGCAAAATTACAGGATAAGTGTTCACAAAGTTTTGTTTAAGGGTTTGCATAATTGAAGGCCAACATCAATTGCATTCAACATTTATAACATGACTTCTGCTTGGAAAAAAGTGACGCTATTTTAAAAACCGTACCACCTTAGTCGGTCCGACCTAGTATACGGCATATTATCCAATGTCTATACTGGGGTGTGTTTATAGACGCCATATATCCAGTTTTTTCAATCTGGTTTTCTTTAAAACCACGGTATTTTATAAATACTATAGTATTTTATGTAAGTTTTATAAAATTATTTTGACTTAGTTTGAGAGTATTTTATCTAATTTTAATCTAATTAGTACTTTATCTAATCAACCTTGTCAATTTTTAAAATCAATTAATACTTAAATTAATATTAAAAATATTAACTCTGTTAGTTTTTTTTTTGACAATCATATAGAAGTGTATATATAAAAGTAACAAGAGTGTTGTGTTTATATCAATGTTGATATATACACATATAGACGTTGTAATAATTACTCCAGGACAGAACCTCCAAATACACAATACATGTTTACAATTGTTATCTACTATATATTATGTTTAGTTTAACATAAAAATAATCTTAATTTAATTCTTATTAATAATATAAATATTATTTTATAGTGATTAGATATAACATGCTAAATCCGATCCAAACTAAGCAACGGCTACAACTTCAGGATGATCGGCCGTATGGTTTTAAAAACATTGGTAAAAACTAATGTAAAGAAGAAATGACATAAAATCATCCTGATGTCCCAAAGTTAAAAACTTTACTTAACTGAAAAATCAGGTTTGATCCACATCCCCCCACAAAGTTCATGGAATATTTTTTAACAGATAAATTTTTATCTAAATATGTGTTGTTTGTAATTTCTTTCTCCATGCAAGAAGAGAACAGGGACGAGTCAATTATTTCGCACTATGTTGAAAGAAGTACCTGTTGCATATCCAGTTAGGCTTGACGCCCTTTTCTTCAATACAATGTGGACACATCCAATTCTTGTTTGCTTTGACCTCATCCATTTCTAGACATGAAAAAGCAGTTTAAGAAGTACCCACTTTGATAAATATAGTAATCTTTTTGCCGAGGAGTATCTTCATGCATTACCTTCTCCATACCTAACCTTGAGGCAAGCTCGGCAAAGAACACCTTGGCTAGAATGGCAGACAGAGCACTCTGTTTTGCCTGTGTTTGCGGTAACTCCCTGGTAAGTAAGTGTTTTAGAACATTTTAAGTGCAATTTCACCCACAAATGTACCTATACATGGCTGCTCAATGTCACCAATTCCACACCGTTTGCAATCTTCTTCCCCGCACAACTTTTTCTGCCTGCATTAGCTCATGTATCTATTCAGGCGAAATTACGGCACTCCAATTTTAAATTTAAAAGAATCTTTGCTTGTACTAATTTCTGTTTCACATTTATTTCGTGACATCAACTTACGTGTCCATGGAAGATTTGTACTTTCGGGGCCTTGGAGACGACAAGAAAGAGCATGGAACATTTAAATAAACATTGATATGATGTAATTTAGATGAAGTGGAAGAAAAGAATTCGTAACTAAGTAGATAACTGTGAAGAAGAATAAATTTGACTTAGTTCGAACAATGGAATATCAATTGAATTCCTGGCTCTTCTAATTACCTATAAATTTGAACCCGAACTAATACACAGATTCCCTTACCATGCCCTTATGCTTTTTTTAATTAAATTCAACTAGTAAAAGAGGATCAACATCAAATAAACTTTTTCAATTGAAACACATAACTCAGAGAAGATAAATATGATGCAACATTGTCGATCATAATAATTTTACTAGCACAGAAATACCTTCGTGGCTTCCTCTGGTATCTTCTATCAACCAAAATCTATGAGATTGAGTATAAAGCATTCAAATAAGCAAGCATCCACAATTTCATCATTCCAAAATCTATGAGAAATTGCGGGTCCAACCCGATAATAATGCGCATCCTCTTCAAATCGAAACGGATTAGGTTTTCATATTATCTTAATTCGTACATGGTTTTTAATTTTATATTTTCCCAAAATATGGTTTTTAATTTTTTTATAAAAAGCATGTTTTGAATGGAAAAGAATAAAGATAGGGTAAAAACCTGCAAAAGTGGCAACAAAGTCCCCAAACAGGATCATAAACGCTTCCTCTGGATTTATTATCGCAACGACGGGCAAGCACATCCGGGGAAAGCTTGATGATGGGCAAAGGGGCAGCATTTGCAGCCTTTTTTGCATCATTCTTAAACATGCTTTTCCTTATCAACGGTGTCGAAATGCTGGTTTTCCCTACCAAATCACATCAAGCTTATGAATAACGGCACACGTGAAAAATAATAACAATAGTAAATATATTACGAACACCTTGTTTTATACCTTGAGTGGATACCCCCTTAGCCGATCGGAGCGGCGAAGGCAAGTGTGATCGTATGTTCGTCTCTGGTATTTGCGAACTGATATCGGAGGGGTTGAATCTCCGAGTTTTGTCACGCTCTCCAGTATACCTAGCGAAGCCAGTCGTGACTGTTTGCATAACGGAAAATTTGAAAATAAAAAACATCACTTTTTGTTGCACAGAAAAGCATATCAGCAAAACCCAAATTCATTTTGCTACTGTTCCAATGCCAATATAACAATATCATGTAGACCAATGGAGATGGATAAGAAGGAAGGAACCTGATTTTGCGCAATGCGGGCATTTCGAAGAGCTTCATAGCCACCCTTCGCCCTCACTTTCCCCATGGGAGGTCTCTCTGAGCTCTGCCTCCAACGGCTACTTCAGGTTCGAATTTACGAAGTTTCTAAGAAGAACAAAAATGAAAATTTTTTACAGACCTCTCGCCTTTTCAAGTATCCAATCAAAATAAGCCACGTCACATAAAAGAACTAAGACAGTTTTAAGTTTTTATGTGGTTCGTATCATTTTTCTGATTTTGTTCCTGTCTGTTGCTACCGCATGATTAGAGCAATAAATTACTAGATTACTTAAATGATTAGTTTCTTTCTTTTTTTCTAACTTATTCTTGTTGTAATCTTAAGTATGCCTAACTAATTAAGGCACATCATTGTATGAGAAATATATAATTAGAGGGTTGGCTAATGGTTATATTATGATTTGAAAGTTAGACACGCATTCACAGAGTTCAAAGCTGAAAACTTATATTAGATCTGTTGGTGGAAACAACCATCCTAACAGGTAGACCTCACCAAATCAAATAAAAAATTAACTTTGACTTATCCTCATCAGAGGGTACGATTTAGTTAACCGACCAAATTAACCATACTTACCTCATTTTGAAAGTTCGATTCGGTGCTAGTATAGTTTGGCTGAAACCCAAAAGAAATCAAACTTAATTTGGTTGGTTTTCGGTCAAATCAATCAAACTAACTAAACCAATAAATGAAAAAAAATCTATTTGTATCCTCCCTCAATTGTTTCTTCATTGTACATGTATCTTTATGTATTTTTAGTCATTATGATATATAATAAAAGTTTATAAAATTATTATTTTGGTTCAATTTAATCAACGTTTATGTATGTGTAAGAGATGTAAGTTTAATATATTATACATTGTATTCATATAATACAATGTCCTTAATTAAAACATTATTCATGTTAATTTTCGTGATAAGTTCGTAAATAATTAGCCCCTAAATGTGTGTCAACAATTCTTTATTTCATAAATTAAAGTTAAGAATAATTAGAGTAAACATTAAAGAATAAACACTTAGGGATACAAAATATCATTTATCATTTTTGTAAGTTTGGTTTGAGTCTAGTTTGAAACGAAACCAAATCGAATTAGTTAGGTTGGGTTAATTTGGTTGTTAGTTATAATTTAGTTTTTGTTTGATTAACTAAACTACCTCAATTTGGTTATTTGGGCAAGTGGGTCACCGACCAAATAATCGGGCCTACTGATTCATTTTCATATTAATCAAATAATAAGTTATTTTAATAAATAATATGTTTAAAAAATAAATTATCAAATTGGTGACTAAAAATATATATAATGTAATAATAATATTAAAAAATATATAAAAATGCTCTAGTATAGTTAAAATACGAATTAATGACATAATCTATTTTTTTAATCAACTTATTTTTAATTTGTTTATTTTTTATCAAGTTATTTTTCAATGAACCTATTCAAATTTAATTTTTTTTCAGTTAAAGCTCTATATTAAGTATTTCGGACCCACGGTCCAAAAAATCACATTTGGGAAACTTGGTGGAAGATCAAATTGTCACCACCACTGCTACTCTTAGGTTGGAAGATTGCTGTTAATGCTCTCCTCACTCGCTCCTTGCTTTTCAAAACAAAGATTATTAGTCAATCCTCATGCCTATTGTGCAGTGAGATAGAAGAATCAAGTATTCATTTGTTTCTCAAATGTCAGTTGGATAGAACTGCTTTATTTGAACTATGGAAAATTAATGTTGATCAACTGCCATTGTCCACAACAAAAGATATAATTATATATTGTGTTTATTTATACCATCTGCTAAAGGAGGAAGGTCGTCTACTAATCCTCAAATTCCTCGTTATGTATGATGAAACATGGAGAATAAGGAACATGATTAGATTGGGCCAAGTTCATAAGCTACATCTTGCACCGCTAATCTCTCATGTTAAAAAGGGCATTTCGGCTCACGTATCAATACTCTCTAATGTATGTACAATGCATGTGCCTTCTTAGCCATCTCACTGCATGACTAATATAGTCTTCTTTCTAGATGGGATTTCATTATAAGCTTTGATGGAAGTCATGATTCTAACACTCTTAATGCAGATTGGGGTGTTGCGTGTTCCAGTGTTTAACAACCTTGGCCTTTCGATTTGTTCGAACTTTGGATATATTTCTGGATGTCCTGAAGCAATAGAATTAGAGGGCTCTCGGCATGCCCTCTCTTTTGCAGCTACCAGGAACATTACCTAACGTTTACTTTGTGTTTGATTGTCTAAATGTGGAAGATTTTATTAAAGGTAAGACAGATTCTATGTTGTGGACAAACTATCAATTAGCACTAATCAGTCGCAATGTATTTTGCAGTCTGCTACCTTCATGTAGAGACTTTGTTTGGCTCCCCAGGCATATGAGCACGGCTGCCCATGCCTTAGTTTGTAAGCGGCTGATTATTGGATGTAATGCTTGTACTTTGGAAAATATTGAATAGTATTTTGATTTACTTTTTTAAAAAAATGCTGATGATATTGAATAAAGTGCCAATAAAAATGAGTTGATTATATTTAATTAATTTATTTCTCATAAGAAGATTTATCATAATATGTGTATTAATAGTTTTAATAAATAAATGGATAAAAACAATGTAATTATAGATAAATTAATTACAAAAAAATGAGTTCATTAAAAAATTCGATCAAATATAGTTTAATTGAAAAAATAAATTATTGATTAAAATTAATAGAAAAATAAGTTTATTTAAAATATTGGTTAGAAAAATTAATTAACGTAAATTAACATAAAAAAACCAAATCGTCCATCTATTTTCCTTGTCAAATCCACACACGATAAAAAAATAAAAATAATAGTGGATTATGAAAATTATATTTTTTTTCATTTTAAAGGTACTTTTATATTTTAATTAATTTTCCCTTTTCTAATAATTAATTTTTATTTTCTCACCAATTAGTAATATCAATAAAAAACGTCTCTTTTTTAGTGAAAAACTCTAATTATAAATCATATTTCAAATGCCACTTGGGTACTAGTACCGGTCCTATATAGCGAAAGAATTTTCTACAAATGTGGAAGATTTTTGTAAATAAGTCAGGGGAACGACCGGGTGAATCTTTATCACTTTGTTTTTACTGAACGAATTTCTAAACAGTAGAACCAAAAAGACTGGTAAAATATCATTCAATATACAAAAAGAAATCAGTTAAAAAAAAGACATTCAAAAGCAATCAGAAGTTATAAAAGACGGCCAACGAATGCTTTTGCAGCACAAACAAGAGAGGTACATCTCAGTCCTCATGGATGGTTCAGACGTCAATAACTGTCAAGATACCAACATAGATACTGCCATTCCCATCCAATTTGATCAGGTGGCTCAAGGTCAATTTTATCAGAAGAGCGATTTCAAATCAGGAATAATTTTATTGTAATCGTAAATTTCTAGTATGAAGGCCTAGAAAAATAAAATGAACCCAAAAATGCACGAGCAATGCAAACGACAAATGTAACAGTAAAAACTATCTTTCACATAGAAACACAAATCCATTATTAGAAAAGTATGCGGGTAATCAATAACTTGTACGGTGTATGATACGAATTTAATATAATTGGTAAGTATCGTTCCCACAGCGAAGAATTATTTAACAAAACTATCTAAAGTAAAAAAGTAGAAAATTTTGTGATTTTTTTATCTAACTAAATTTTAATTTAAAATAAAATCTAAAAAAAAATATCAAGGTCTAATGTAAGAATTGAACTTTCTGAATATGCGAATAATATACTAGAGATTTAATTTCACTTAAACCAATTATTGATAAGATATTTATATAAAAGAAATTTAATTATTACTTCATATGCGACAGTGAAATTCCTCTTATTTAATTATCTTTGTTTGGTTCTAATTAACTATCTTAAAATTAATCAATTTCAAATATTTATGCTCGGGTCTATTCTCCATCAATTTTAATTAAGATGCATTAAATTCTATGAATTTGTTAGAGCTAAACCTTCCTATTCAGATTAAGATTTAAATGGACCAAATTAACATCCAATAACTCCTATTCAAACTAATCATATTCAATTTATGGATATGTTTTATAGATCTACTGAGAAAAATCAATTTATCATTCAATTAATCATTTAACATAGTTTCTCTCTTCGAAACCTCGCTATGCTTCAACAATTAATCAAACAAATAAAAGTATTAAACATAATAAAACATAACTCTTATGGAAAAATAATAATATAAACTTCAACTAATATAAACTATCAAGTCATTGATTTAAGATCCGTCTACTCTCTAGTATAAATTAATCTACTCCACAAAATATAGACTCAAAACCAAAATAAGAGTATTTGAAATATTAATAATAATAATGTAATAAAACCCAAAGAAAATAAAAGAAAACTCTTTATGATTGAATCTTTAAAAACAATCTCTATTCTTCTTCTCTTGAATCGTCAATCTCTTTTTAAAAAATCTACCTTGAGAGAACCAAAAACTCAGAGAAGAGTCTCCAAAAGTATGAAAAATAAATGTAAAAAACTCTAATTTTGTGCATGAATATCCCATTTATAATTTGTAGTCATTAAGTTCTCCTTGTATAAGTCGTTCCTTAATTTTGGATTTATCCAAACTTTCCGCACGAGTGTCGCGACACTCATTCTCAGTGCTGTGGTGCTCACTTATATTTTTTTCTCCTACGTTATCCAATGTCGCAACACTCCTTAATTGAGACCTTCAATGCCATGGCGTTGGCTTTTTCCTGATTCTTTCCTCCTTGAGTGCCGTGACACTCACTAACCAAGAAATCCAGTGTCGCGGAACTCGCTTGGTAACTCGTATTCTTCATTCTCTTTTTGTCAGATTCATTAGTGGGCTTTTCGGTTTACTCGATTATAACCACATATCCTTCAAAACAAATAGGAATTAATTAAAAACCTAATATATTACCGAAATTAACTAACTCCAAATATAAATTCAAAATCATCTAAACTACTCAAAACTTTTCAAAAACCTTAGTTAAAACGCGCAAAACTCTCTAACACAAAGCATAATTAAGTCCAAAATCCAAGGAATATATATATATATATACCCACATACTGCGTTGCGCTGCATTCCTTTGTAGCACAGCAACCCAGAGTTGCATGATCAAATCGATCCAGCGGGTCCAATTCAATTATCCAACCCCCACCCCCCACTCCCCCCGCCCACGGTTGCCGCACTATTGCCCGCTAGATGATTCTTGCACCACCGCGCGTGCCTTTCCCGCCCCCTCCAGCTTGCCAGGCTGTCACCCGCCAGATGATTCTCGTGCCACTACACGCGGCTTTCCCGGCCTCCCGTCGTCTATAAAAGCCCCCCCCCACCCTGTCACCGGACGCACATCGCCCATCCCCCCAACCCCCACTACTGCCACTCTGCCAACAGCCGCCCCGCACACCCCCCCCCCACGTGGCCCCTGGCCCCCTACCTCTTCCGGTGCAACCCCTGCCACACCGCCCCCGCCCTCCCCCTGCCTGCCCCCTTTGCCAGCCCCCCTGCCACGGCCGACCACAACACCCTTTGCCACACTGCCCTCGCCCTCCTGTGCCAAACTCGCCGCGTCGCGCGTGGGCTATTTTTTAACGTTATTCGAATTTTGTTGCATTTATTTTTTGTGTGTAAATGGACCTAAGTGAGAGTATTTATAATCATCTGATTAAATTAAAGAGTGAATCTACTAAACAATGAAAAAGGAAATGTTTGATGAAATAATGGTTGCCCTGATTTCTTGTACTTATGTTTCTATTGGTGTAAAACATATCTTTTCAGATCAAAAATATTTGTGAGTGGAGTCGAGGAGGCCAGAATTGCATCTGTCAACAAAGAACAAATCTAGCTGCATACAAGCATAAGGTAAGAGTTAAGTCTTTGAAGTACTTTTACTTAATGAAAGAATGTTTATTGTGACTATTTTAGTTGATTAGATTCTTAGTTTTTATAAATTTTGTATTTTTTAAGAATGGACAATCATGAAGATAAAGGAAATGCCGAAGAAGAATTAGGCCAACATATTACAACATTTTATCCTATTGTAGAAGATGAGTTCAAACCGAGGGTTGGAATGCAATTTGATTGTTTGCACGATGCACTCAACTTCTACACTATTCATTCAAAAATGGCCGGATTTGGTGTACGTAAACATAGTACAAATTATCATAGGAGAACAAAAGAGTTATATTCTCAAGTGTTTGTGTGTTCTAATGAAGGATATTCAATAATGATGGTATGAGTATGAGCAAAAGAAAGAGAGATATGCCACACAAAGGAAAAAAGAGAACTTATCCTATCATTAAAGAAGATTGTCAAGCACCCATCAAGGTAACTAAAAATAAAGAGGGCGCATGGACGGTCATGCATTTTGAAGAAAGACATAGTCATGCACTCCTTACACTATTAAAAACTCTTTTTCTCAGGTCACATAGGCATGTTACAAGTGTGCACCGATATTTGATTGACACATTTGCAAAGGCTAACATAAAAACTTCTCAACTAATGCCTGTGCTAGAAATTGAAGCAGGTGGGTGAAAGAGATGAATGACTCATTTTTTTATTGCTATGAAGTTGATGATGAGGGTAGATTGAAGCATTATTTTTGGGCAGATGGAATTGAAAGAAAAATTATCAACTTTTCTCAGATGTGATGATTTTTGATACAACATATGATACAAATAAATATGCACTTGTTTTTGGACCATCCATTGGAGTAAACCATCACAGGCAAACTATTAGATTTGGATGTGCTTTTTGTGTAATGAGAAGACTGAGTCTTTTGTGTGGTTTTGAAAATTTTTTAAATGCATGGATGGAAAGCATCTTGGGGTAATTGTTAATGATCAAGATCCTACAATGGATAAAGCAAGTAAATTGATATTTCCTTCAACATATTACCATCTTTGCATTTGGCATATCCTTAAGAAGGAAAGTGAAAAATTAGGTGCAATTTCTCACAAAATGGAGTTTATGACCATTTCATAGTTTAATTTATAGTGCAAAAAACAAAGAAGATTTGAATCACAATGGAGTGAAATAATGAAAAACAATTGATTGGAGGAAAATGAGTGGTTAGAATCCATATATGCAATTCGTCAAGCGTGGGTGCGTGTGTATAGTAAAGGTATATTTTTGGCTGGTATAAGAAGTTTGCAACGAAGTGAATCTCAAAACTCATTTTACTTAAGGTATGTCAACAAAAAAATAGCCTTACTGAGTTTATACATAGATTTGAGAGAGCTATCAAATTATAGCGATTGAACGAGGCAAAAGAATCTTATGAAAACTCATATAAAAGCCCCAAATTGGTCACTCCATTGAAGATGGAATGTAAGATGGCAAAGGTTTATACTCAAAATTTTTTTAAAAGTTTCAAGAAGAACTACAATACAGTTTGGTTTGTTGCTCATCTCATAAGTGACATGCTGTAGAAATAATAAAGAATTAGTTGCACGTGTTACTTGCATAGGAGTTGACAGGAGATGCACATGAAGCTATAAACTTTTGAAAAGTGAAGGTAGTCAATGTAGGCATTTGTTGTATGTACTGAGATTGAATGAGGGTGATATTTTTCCTCAACTCTATGTCGTGAAGAGATGGACAATTGAAATAGCAAAGGAAGTTTTTTTATGGTGATGGAGTGGAACTTCGTGATGATTGCAACAAAACTTTATTCTCTAATTGGGGAGAATTGCACTGAATATTCAATCGATGGGCCAAAAAGGCATATTCATCATCTGAGAAATTTAAACTCACCAAGCAAAACCTTTTGGAGATAGAAAATTTGGTAGAAGATGTGGTAGATGATCAACATCATGGAATACAAGTACATCCACCGACACAATCAAAGACAAAAGGAAGTGGTAAAAGGTAGAAGAGTGGTAAAAAACTTGCAATGGAGCATATGGTAAAAGATAGGCTATGCCATGGTTGCAACAAACGGGAGTTGGGCATGATAAGCGCACTTGCTCTGCAATTGTAGCACATGGGTAATGTTGCCCAACACAAACCTTGTTTTGATCTTTGTTATATATAATTTATGTGATTATTTTCCATGTTTTATTTTTAAATATATAGACAAAAAAACGTTCCATCTGAAAGTGGAGTCGTGGAGTTTATTCAAGGACGTCAGTGTAGTGATGGCGAATCTCAAAGCAGTGGTGGAGAATGACTATGATAGCTACGAATCTGGAAGGACTGAATAATCTTAATGATTTGTAACTTGTATCCATGATTTCTTACTGGCTTTAATCAAACTTGATAGATTTGTAACTTGTAAGTTAATCGCAGGTATAATCTTTCATGGTTTGTACTTGTATTCATCATGTGGAAGAAAATTAAATGAGATGGCTCTCATGTGTTTCCGAATTCATCAACATAATATAAATGTTATCAGAATATATAAGAGTATGCCATTTTTTTAATATATAGTTGGTCGCAAAATTAATTTTAAAACTGTTTACCGAGTTAAGATGCATTATTTATTAATTTTGGGTGGGGACTGAGTCAAGTTTTTACTGACTCAAGTTGGGACCGAGTCAAGTTTTTACTGACTCAAGTCAGGCCCGAGTCGAAGTTTTTACTTACTCGAGTCGGGCCTGAGTCAAGTTTTTACTTACTCGAGTTGGGACCGAGTCAAGTTTTTACTGACTTGAGTTTGGATCGAGTCAAGTTTTTACTGACTCGAGTTGGGACTTAGTCAAGTTTTTACTGACTTGAGTCGGGACCAAGTCAATTTTTTATTTACTCCAGTTGGGACTGAGTTAAGTTTTTATTGACTCGAGTCGGGCCCAATGGCGGGGAGTGGTGGTGGGGGTGGTCTTGGCAGGGCAAGCGCCCCCCGTCCCCCGGTGACCCCTGCCCCACCGCTGTGCAAGAGCGATGGCCAGCCCCGCCACTGTTCAGGAGTGGTGCCCAGCCCGACTCGGGCTGGGTACCGGTGGCCAGCCCCGCCGCCATGCAGGAGCAGTGGATTGACTCGAGTCAGGTCCGAGTCAAATTTTTATTTACTCGAGTTAGGATTGAGTTAAGTTTTTATTGACTCGAGTCGGGCCCGGCGGCGGCAGCGAGCTGTGGTAGTGGGTGGTCGTGGCAAGGTTCACCCCCTAACCCGCCCCCGGCAACCCCTACCCCGCCGCCGTCCTGGAGCAGTGGCCAGCCCGACTTGGGCTGGGTACTTGTGGCCAGTCTCGCTGCCATCTGGGAGTGGTGGGTGCAATGCAGCGCGATCCTCACCAGGAAGGTTAACGCCATGGCCGATCGGGGCGCGGTGGTGTTCGACCCGAAGGAAGATAGTTGGAAGCTGGCTCCCAAGCATTTGGACCTTGGTTGGAGTGGGGGGTCAACTGTGGTGGATGGCGTCCTCTACTGCTATGACTACTTGGGCAAGATGAGGGCGTACCTACAGGGATGATTGGAAGAAGCTGCCCAAGTTCTTGTGGGGTCCTTCATTAGCCAATGTGGATGGGAGGCTGGCGGTTGTTTGGGAGGGGAAGGAGCGGGGGAGGGAGGTTGACGTCCGGTGTGCTGAGATCTAGGTCTCCAAGGACGGCCTTGGAGAGTTCAAAGGGTCAGTTATTTGGTCAGAGAAGGTTTTTGCTGTCCCAACCCAAAGGTATTTTCCATCGTGCACTGCGTCACAGTCGAATTGTGATGTAGTAATTGTTGTTGGCAATATATATACATAGATACATAGAATTGTTGGGCCCTTTGGGCCCACAAAAGGGAATAAGTGTCACCGGCTTCTTTTAATCTAAAAGCTAGCTTAGTGATAAAGTTTTTTCATTAGCCTATATATATATATAACCAACACCTTCTACGACCGATGTGGGATAAACCCAACAACTCCCTTTCACACATTGAGTGACCCTGAAACAATCATCATCAGGCAATTTCCTTTTATCAGACAGAACTCAACAAACTCCCCTTCACACATCGGGCAACCCCGAAACAATCATCATCGGGCAATCTCCACTCAACAACTCCCCTTCATATATCCGGCGACCCCGAAACACTCATCGTCTTTATCAGACGGAACTCACATTTTATCCCCGAAACAATCATTGTCGGGCAATCTCCTCTTTATCAGACGGAACTCACATTTCATCACTTGACAAACTCTCCTGAAAACAACCACAATCAGTGTAGGAAAACCCTAAAGTCCACTTGGCTAGTGTTGGGCCCAATAGGCCCCCAAAAGGGATTTGAAACAGGTGTCACGGGTATCTTAATCCAAAAATTAACTCATCACTTGGCAAACTCTCATTAAATCATCATGTTCCTAAAAACAACCACAATCAGCGTAGGGTTTTGTTGGGCTCAATGGGCCCCCAAAAAGGACTTGAAACAGGTGTCACGGATCTCTTAATCCAAAAACTAGTTAAGGGAATAAGGCTTTCTCATTAGCCTATATATAAGTCACCAACACCCTCTCCAATCGATGTGGGATAAGCCCAACAAGGAGTGATGCAGGTTGTCGGGGCTATATACTTCATGGACCAACTTTTTGTAAAACAATCCCCATTGAAATTAGTTTGGTTGTTGTTCTAAACAATTTTGGCAATTTGCCAGTTGAAAAAAAATGCTATATGAAAAACATAATGAGTGTGAAAAACTTACTCTTGCAGGATCTAGGATCTGTGTCCCTTCCATTGACCTTTACAAAAGCATCATAAAAAAGAGATAATGGTGATTTGGCAATTTATGTACATAATAGACGTTTCCATTCTAATTACTCTGCCTCTAAGTGGTTATTAGTTGAATTTGAGACAACTAAAACTATTGATCAGCGGTAGCTGAATGGTGGCGGCCGGCCATTTTGGATGGTAGTGGTTTTGTGGAGGACGTTGAGAATAGCTCTGCTTCCTTCCTTTTTTTTTAAGAAAAAATAAACTTATGAAACTGATGCATTTTTTCCCTAGCAAATTCTTTACCTCCAACTAATAGCTATATCAATCTCTTGATCAATTTCAACTGCCAAGGCAAAAACCTGGTTGTACACGCTGTAACTTATCTACTGATTTAACCACGTTTATTTTGTAGGATGCTTGATATGTAGTTCCGCTGGATGTGAACACCAAATTGAAATCACACTGGTTTCTTATCTCCATTTTAAAAATCGTTTTCAATTTTTCGAAAAACAAATTCCTGTTATTTCCCTGAATATGCATGCATTGTAAATAGACTATCATTTGTGCTTAAAACTAATTATTGATTTAAATTTAAAATTTAAGATCTTGTTAGAGTTGCATAAAGTGCTCCTTGTTTTGAGTCAACTTGTGATTCTTAACAATTAATAGATAATATTTTTTTAATTCAAGATCATGTTTGATTCCATTTCTAACTACTCGTGCGCACGCGCGCGCGCGCACACACACATGTATATATATATATATATATTGAATATTAATAAGGCGTCCACCATTGATTAGATAGTATAGTTTCGAACTATTATAGTAATGAGGTGTTATAGATTTATAGTGCGGCTATCTGAGTCTAAACCCAAAGACTTTTCCATAATAGTTGTGGAAGTGGAGTTTTCTGACGTGGTCCCAAATGAACTCCGAGGTCTACCTTTTGACTTGGCACTTGGGACAACACCCATTTCCAAGGCACAATGCATGGCTTCGATAGAACTTAAGGGGTTAAAACGTCAACTAGAGGAGTTATTGTAGACATGTTTCATCTTACCAAGTACTTCACCCTATTTGTGAAGGACGGATTCCTCTGATTCTGTATTAACTACCACCAACTCAATTAGGTAATGGTCATGAATCGGTACTCCTTACCAAGGATTGACAACCTGTTTGATAAGCTAAAAATAACCAGATTATTTTCTAAGATAAAATTGGAGTCAGGTTATCACCAGCTGTGAGTGAATGAGTTAAGACATCTAAAAAATGGCTTTGGGATTTGATATGGATATTATACTTCTTGGTTATGCCTTTTTGTATGATGAATGCACTGTTAGCCTTTATGGCACTCATGAACAAGGTATTAAATCCAATCTTGGACAAGTTCATGATCATGTTTGTGGACAACATTCTAGTTTATTCAAACAACGAGGACAATCATGCGAAACATTTGTCCATTACTCTTCAAGTTCTAAGGGAGAACCAACCATTTCTCAAGCTCTTAAAGTGCAATTTCTGGTTGAAGGAGGTGAATTTTAGGTCACATCCAATTGTAGATAGGAATTAGAGTAGATTCATTCAAAGTGCAAGCGGTAACAAAATGACCACAACCAAATTCCCTAAAATATAGGATAGGGTTTCGGGCTCAAAATAGGATTTTTAAAAACACTTGTATTTGGTTAATTTCTTTTTCAATTGATATTATGAGTTCCCTTGGTTTAGCGGGCTACTATAGGAGATTCATCAAAAAATTTTCCTTAGTAGCTTCGCAAATGACCAAATTCATAAGGAAGGGAATCAAGTTCTAGTGGAGTAGTAAGTGCGAGGAGAGTTTCCAATCTCTGCAAAAGAGTATTCATATTGCCAGTCTTGACCTTGCCAAATTAGAATGAAGGGGTCGTAGTCTTTAGTGATGCATCATAGTTAGGTATGAGATCTGTCCGTATGCATGGGGGCAAAATGGTAATCTATGCCTCTCGTCAACTGAAGATTCACAAGAAAAATTATGAAACCTTGGAGCTACTACCAGTTGTTTTTGCTTTGAAGATTCAAAAACATGACCGATATGGAGTCTAGTTTGAAGTCTTCACTGACTACAAGAGTTTGAAGTATACCTTTA
The DNA here is from genome assembly GCA_033002965.1 of Piper betle. Taxonomy (NCBI): domain Eukaryota; kingdom Viridiplantae; phylum Streptophyta; class Magnoliopsida; order Piperales; family Piperaceae; genus Piper; species Piper betle. Next base: position 157,350 of record JAURVB010008678.1, on the reverse strand, counting down.
CTCAGAATGCCCTTGACCTTTGATAGAGGCAGTTGGTAGAATATTCGAAGGATTATAACTTTCAATTGTTATAACACTCGAGGAAGGCGAACATTGTGGTAAACATGTTAAGTCAGGAGGGCAAGGTAGACAAGGGTTAGTAGCTTGTTAGAGTTTAGGCTATGTCGACAGAAGTTGTGGCTATCAACCTTGTGGAGCTCTTACTAGCATACCTTGTCATTTCAAATGACTTGGTTGATCGTGTCAAATTGGCACAACCAGATGATGTAGAGCTAAGGGAGTTCATGGAGAAGTCATTTGATGTCTCAGTGGACAATGAAGGGGTACTAAGGTTTAGAGGGATGCTGCATGTACCCAAGAATGATGCACTGAGGCACAATATTCTGAAGGATGCGCATTGCTCAAAGTTCTTGATGCACCTTAGAGTTACTGCGATGCATCATGACTTGAAGCAAGCCTATTGGTGGATTGGAATAAAGAAGGATGTTGTGGATTTTATCTTTGAGTGTCATACTTGCCAACTAATTAAGGCTCAACATCAACTTCCCGGTGGACTGTTGATGCCTTTGAACCTACCAACCTAGAAATGGGAGTATGTATTTGTGATTTTATTGCAAAACTCCCAAGGACGCAGAAGAAGCATGACTCCATTTGGGTGGTGGTAGACCGACTAACTAAGGTAGCCCACTTCATCCCTACAAAATTGACGAGGATGACAAAATATCGAGTAGGGTTGTACATCGACAACATTGTGAACCTGCATGGGATTCCCAATTTGGGCAGTGGTGTCTTACCCTTGTCTGGCTGCTCCTTCTATAGGTGACACGTCCTCCCATAGTTGTAGCATCTTTGCGGCTTCCTACATTTCCCCAAATGTAACTTATTTCATTTAGGGGACTGTCTCGGTTGATTATCCTTCCACTTCCTCTTGAGATTTCCCTGCACATTACCTTGTTGGTGATTTTGCTGCTGATGTCCAGCTGGCTGGTTTTGGTTGTTGATTTGGTTTTGGCATTCTTTTGATGCGTAGGTGCCTTCCATTGCTTTTGGGCACGTTTGTACCAACTCCTAGGTAGTGGCCGAGTTGATCACCTCCATGATAGTGTTCCTCGGTACCGTAGCGATCTTACTTCTCAAGTCAAGCCTCAGTACCCAAAAGAACATGTCTGCTTTGGTCTTTTTGGTTGCCGAAACCCTATGTGCAAAACACTCTAGTTGTAAAAACTTCTTGGCATACTCTCGGACAGAGTCCTCCTCCTGGACTAGGTTGGCAAACTCTACCTTCTATACAATGGGCTCAAGGAAATGTCCATTGAAGGTTGCCACACATATTACATGTGATGGAAGAGATCTCATGTCGATGAAATATGTCTCCATGGACTTCCACAAGTAAGATACTTTCTCCTAAATATCTTTCTTGTGATGTTTGTCCAACTCTCAGCCTTTATTAGATCACTCCATTCAACAAATACTTTTGCTCCGTTCTTCCAAAGTTTCACTATCATCAGCACCTGGCAGCACCACTTGTCAGACTACTGCTAGCATTGGGTTCAGAAGCTCACCTTGCTTGCCCGAGTCCACTAAACTATCCTGCTCTTGGGTACTCCTCTGACCTCCGTCTTGGGTTATGCTGAGATAGGTTGTCGAGTTCAAGGTTCCATTCCCAACTATCACTCTTGGTAATTATTTTACAGTCGTTAGGATTTGGTCCAAAACAATCTCTGTGTTCCAATTTGACTTAGTAGATTGGCTTGATTGTCCATGTGTGATTGCCTTTTAAAACGTTGAAATTTTGCTATGATTCATTAATATATTTTCAATGATGACTTAGTTTTATTAGCGGGAAGTTAGTTGTTTAGCAAAACAAAATACTGAAAAATGAGATGCAGCGGACTTTTTAGCAAGGGACTTGAGTCATTAATTGTGACTGATGGGAAAAAGTAGGCCTTGATACCACATGTAATGAACCACCCAAACTGAGTCGGGGGTTAACAATAAGGTGAAGATAAAACTCGAGATGCACGACCATAGAGTAAAGCCTCATTTAAACTTATGCATTCAAATATGAATGAAATTAAATTAAATTTATGAGCATGTAACATAACCATTAACTAATTTATTACCAATGACATAGATAAAATAACCTTGTTCACTTTATGATGCAACACCTTAAAACAACGACATACAAGCATAAGGTCTTTCAAGGAGTTCCCATGGACACATAATATAACTTAAAATTGAGCTTTAATACCACATGTAATGATCCACTTGAACTGAGCCAGGGGTTAATGAAAAGGAGAAGATAAAACTTGAGATGCACGACAATAGAGTAAAGCCTCGATTAAACTTATGCATTCAAATATGAACGAAATTAAATTAAATTTATGAGCCTATAACATAAGCATTAACTAATTTATTACCAACGACATAGATAAGATAACCTTGTTCATTTTATGATGAAACACCTAAAAACAACGACATAAAAGCATAAGGTCTTTCAAGGAGTTCCCATGGACACATAATATAACTTATAATATCAAATATAGAAATCCAGCTAATTATTGTCAAGTCTCTCCATGGTTGGTCAGCTGGCACCAACCAAGCACCCATTTGTCCATCTGAATCTGCTCACCTACATCGTAATACCGTGTTAGCAATAAAAATACTAAGTCGTATAATAACAATAACATATCAAAATGTTTCTTGACATTATTAATCAAATCTTTTAGTAATTATGAACCTAAGTTGAGCTCAAATTATGTTCGGAAGGTGGCCGCCTGATCGAGCTGTAATTTAATAATGTGCACACAAGTGCATAATGAGCCGTCCAGCACCATTATGCACTGTCATTCCATTTGGCATGAGGAGATGCATTTTATCTTTTAAATAATTAAAGGGTGTAACCATGTGTCATATTGAGTAAATTTTTTGACCCTCGGTTGTGCTCGATGCATGGTAGTCGAATATAGGCTCAAGCCGACTAGGGGCCGAAATAGAAATATGTAACATTCACGTAATTATATGGACCTCAATACTTAATAAAAGACCTCGGAATGGCGAGTAGGAGCAATTCGAGCTCTAACCAAAGGTCTTGCCAACCACCCACCCTCTTGGTGAGTAGGAGCAATTCGAGCAATTCGAGCCCTAATACCCTTTGGCCCCCCTTGCCACCACCCACCCCCGCCACCACCACCACCACCACCACCCCCGCCACCGCCCACTGCTGTGAGTCGAGTCAAGTCAATAAAAAATTGACTCAGCCTCGTCTCGAGTCAATGAAAACTTGACTCGGTCTCAACTCGAGTAAAGTCAATAAAAAATTGACTCGGTCTCGATTCAAGTTAATAAAAACTTAACTCAGTCTCAACTCGAGTCATGTCAATAAAAATTGACTTGGTCCCAACTCGAGTCAATAAAAACTTGACTCGGTCTCGACTCGAGTCAATAAAAATTTGGCTCGATCCCAACTCGATTCAATATTGTAACGACCCGCCATTTTTCATGATAATATTGTGGGCCTAACTGGCTAGGTATTACTCAAAATTAAAGCAGTTATGTCAAACATTATTAGAAATCATAACTTATAATAAAATCCCACAGTCTTGGACCGTTTCCCAGCAGCCACACTTATTCCTCAATGAAATAACAAAAAGGAGTCCTCATATTACTTTGCTCCATGCTCTAGTTGTCAATCATCTAATCTCGGATCTGCACACCTGCGGAGGCAATTCCGCGTTAGTGATTACAACACTAAGTAGTATAATAGACAAAACAAACAAGTACATTCCACCATTTTCATATATTTATTTTAATATGCGGTGGAGCGATTCCGCTATACTCCAAAACAATGCGGAGGAGGTGTCCGCTGTGATCCGCACACCCCGGCCGTAGCCTTTTTATGGGGAGGCTACCACTACCGTCTCCAGTGCCAGTGCCTCGCACACCCCGGCCGTAGCCTTTTTGTGGGGTAGCTATCACTGCACTCGGGTGATTGCTATGCCCCGTTTGTGGGGAAGCTCTCACTACCAATTCTAGTGCCAGTGCCTCACACACCCCGGCCGTAGCCTTTTTATGGGGCGGCTATCACTGCACTCAGTGCCAGTGCCTCACACACCCCGGCCGTAGCCTTTTTATGGGGCGGCAATCACTACACTCTAGTGCGATGGAGGAATCGCTGTCCCTCACTCACCCCGGCCGTAGCCTTTTTATGGGGCGGCTATCACTACTCCAAAACAATATCGATGCATCACAAGATTCACACACATAAAACGACCCAGTGTCGGACTGAGTCAATTCATTAACCCCGGTTGCACTTCGTGCATGGTGGTCGAATCTGGGCTCAAGCCGACCTAGGCTACCAACAAGGAAAATACGATGTTCTACCTATTATACGTACCTGACTTGCGGGTTCGTCCGACTGTAATCCGCTAACCCTAATATGAACGGGGCATAAAATTATACATTAGTATAATTTTACTCGCGTCGAAAATGCATGCAACTAAATATTTAATATATGCCACATTAATTAATTTATTTAATTCGATAAGGTTCAACACTTCTTTATTTAATTAATTATGCTATCGCGTAATTTCTACGCGATTATCTTTTATTGATCCATTATTTTACTTTACGAATTCATTATAAGAATAATCATTTTATTTATCAAATATAACTTTTATATGATAAAGGTGAAGTCTCTATTAAATATTCCTCATAACCCTTCAATTTAAGTTAATTGCTTTTAATCAGCCGATTAATTAATTACCGTTTATCATGATCGAAATTTATTAATTTCATGTAATAATTTATAAATTTATTATTTTGACCACTTAACTCATATTCCTTTAAATTAATTATTTCAATGATTTTAACACGAGTTGGTATTATTATTATGATTTTTAACTCAACCCATATCGAGTCAACCCGAAATTACAAAACTGCCATTCTTCTTCTTCTTCTTCTTCTTCTTCCCGTCACCATTCTTCTCTTCACCCAAAACCAGCACCAAGCTCTTCTCTTCGACCAAAATCTAGATCTTATCCTTCACCCATTGTCTCCCTTTCCTAGTAACCAAATTAGCAGCAACAATCAAAGGGCGACTGCACCACCACAGCGACGAACCAGCGGCCATGGCGACCTCAACCTGCTGCTATGGCGACTCAGACGTGGCCAGCAGCACCGCCCCACGCGTCCCCTTCTTCCCGCACAACAACCCAACGCCCGGAAGAAGAGAAACACTACCCTACAGCGTGGTATATGCAACTGGTCGTGACACAAACGCCATGGTGCTGTTGCTGCAATTCAGCAGGACGTGCTACCATTCTTGGCTGTAAATTCTATGAAATCTCACCTTTAATTACTACAACATGAGTAAGGACGTTGATGCAGCAACCGATTAGCAAAAGATTATGACTTGTTGCTGTAATTAATCACAAACACACAAGAATTGCTGCACGGCAGCAACTTATGTTCGTGGGTGAATTCTTGGTTCTAATCCGGTTACATCCTCCCTTTTTCTTGTTGATTTCAGGTCTTAGTTTCCATGATTATCTTGTATTATAATCTTTGATCATATGTATGCATGCAAACTAAGAAGAAGAGAGGAAGAACTTACCAAAACAATGGGGAAGCCGGCGTTTGTTCAAGGAGCTTATGTGCATGACGCCCCCCTCCTTCTCCTTATAAAATGAAAGAAGGCCTAGGGTTTATGAAAACACACTTCGTTGCCGGGTAAATGGGTAATTGATACGGTTCACTTTACTAGTTTAAACGGTTAAATGGTATGGTTTACTTAACCGGGTAAAAATACTTAACCGGTTAACTAATACTTTCCACTTGACCGGGTAATTGATAATTAACCGGGTAGCGGGTAAATAATTTAAATAAATTCATGGATACCAACGTTCGATCCCACCGCGTCGAATATATACATATATATATATATATATATATATTTATTTATTTATTTATATATATATATATTTTTCCGGGTCTTTACAAATATTATAAAATAATGCATCCTAACTCGGTAAACGATTATAAAATTAATTTTGCGATCAACTATATATTAAAAAAATGGCATACTCTTATATATTGTGATAATATTTAATTATGTTCATGAATTCGGAAACACATTGGAAGCAAAACACAGGAGAGCCATGTCGTTTAATTTTCTTCCACATGATGAATACAAGTACAAACCGTGAAAGATCATGCCCGCAAATAACTTGAAGGTTACAAATTTGTCAAGTTTGATTAAAGCCAATAACAATTCATGGAAAATTGCATACAAATCACTAAGATTATATAGTCCTTCCAGATTCTGAGCTATCATAGTCATTCTGTATCACTGCTTTGAGATTCACCATCACGTACCGACGCCCCTGAATGGACTCCACGACTCCAGTTTCAGATGGAACATTTTTTTTGCCTACATATTTATAAACAAAACATGGAAAATAATTACATAAATTATTTAGAATAAAGATCAAAGCAAGGGTTGTGTTAGGAAGTATTACTGATGTGCTACAATTGCAGGGCAAGTGTGCTTATCATGCCCAACTCCCCGTTTGTTGCAACCATGACATACCCTATCTTTTACCATATGGTCCACTGCAAGTTCTTCACCACTCTTCCATCTTCTACCACTTCCTTTTGTCTTTGATTGTGCCGGTGGATGTACTTGTATTCCATAATCTACTTGTATTCTATGATGTACTTGTATTCCATTATGTACGTGTCTTCCATGATGTGGATCATCTACCACATCTTCTACCAATTTCTCTATCTCCAAAAGTTTTGGCTTGGCTAGTTCAAATTTTTCAGATGATGAATATGCCTTTTTGGCCCATCGATTAAATATACAGTGCTATTCTCCCCAATTAGAGAATAAAGTTTTGTTGCAATCACCATGAAGTTCCACTCCATCACCATAAAAAACAACTTCCTTTTATATTTAAATTGTCCATCTCTTCATGATATAGAGTTTAGGGAAAATATCACCCTCATTCAATCTCAGTACATACAGCAAATGCTTACGTGGAATACCTTTACTTTCCAAAAGTTGACAACTACATGTGCATCTACTGTCAACTCCTATGTAAGTAACATGTGCAACCAACTCTTTATTATTTTTACATGTTATATCATACTGTTCAACATCCTCCCCATCTAATTTCTTATGAGATGAGCAACTAACCAAACTGTATTGTAGTTCTTCTTGAAACTTATAAAACAATTTGCAAGTATAAACATTTGTCATCTTACATTCCATCTTCAATGGAGTGACCAATTTGGGGCTTTTATATGAGTTTTCATACAATTCTTTTGCCTCGTTCAATCTCTGTCTTTTGATAGCTCTCTTAAATCTATGTATAAACTCAATAAGGCTATTTGTTTTGTTCATGTACCTTGAGTAAAATGAGTTTTAAGATTCACTTCGTTGAGAACTTTTTATACCAGCCAAAAATATACCTTTACTATACACAGGCACCCACGCTTGATGAACTGCATATATGGATTTTAACCACTTATTTTCTTCCAAGCAATTGTCTTTCATTATTTCACTCCATTGTGTTTCAAATTCTTCTTTGTTTTTTATGCCATAAATTAAAGTATAGAATGGCTCATAAAACTCCCTTTGTGAGCAATTGCACCTAATTTTTCACTTTCCTTTTTAACGATATGCCAAATATAAAGACGATGATATGTTGAAAGAAATATCAATTCAATTGCTTTATCCATTGTAGGATCTTCATAAGTTTCAATTGCCCCGAGATGCCTTCCATCCATGCATTTAAAAAATGTTTCAAAAAGCCACACAAAGGACTCAATCTTCTCATTACACAAAAAAACACATCCAAATGTAATAGTTTGTCTGTGATGGTTTACTCCGATGAATGGTGCAAAAATAAGTGCATATTTATTTGTATCATATATTCTATAAAAAATCATCGCGTCTGATAAAAGCTAATAATTTTTTCTTGCAATTCCATCCGCCCAAAAAAAATGCTTCAATCTACCTTCCTCATCAACATCATAACAATAAAAAGTGAGTCATTCGTCTCTTTCATTTCCTCAAAATGTTCCATCTCTTCTTTATTTTTTGTCTAGGCATTTCTAATATCTTTCTCTGTTCAATTTCTAGCACAGACATTAGTTGAGAAGTTTTTATATTAGCCTCTCTCCAAATGTGTCAATCACATTCCTGTGCACACTTGTAACATGCCCATGTGACATGAGAAAATAAGTTTTTGATGGTGTAAGGAGCGCATGACTATGTCCTTCAAAATGCATGACCTTCCATGTGCCGTCTTTATTTTTAGTTACCCTGATGCGTGCTTCATAATTTTCTCTAATGATAGGATTAGTTCTCTTTTTTCCTTTATGGGGTATTTCTCTCTTTTGTTTGCTCATACTCAAACCATCATTATTGTTATCATCTTCACATCCAATCTGTATTTTATACTCATCTTCTTTTAAAATGTCCTTCATTAGAACACACAAACACTTGAGACCATAACTCTTTTGTTCTCGTATGATAATTTGTACTATCTTTATGTACACGAAATCCGGCCATTTTTGAATAACTAGTGTAGAAGTTGAGTGCATCGGGCAAACAATCAAATTGCATTCTGTTTGAATAATTTCAATGACATGCAAGTATACACGGTCGAAACAAGTAATATAATGATAAATTCAAGTATTGTCCCACAGGGAGATGAATTTCCTATAATTAATTAAAGAAAATAAAATGAAGAACAAAACAAAAATAACTAACTTAACTAAATCTAAGTAATAACTTTAAATTAAAAGCGAAGTTAAAATGATAAAACTCGTTCTAGAGTCGAATTTCCCTTAACATCAATTTAATCTTCATCAAATCTTACTCTTATCTTTTATTCCCTCGGATTGTCAATCTAGGATAATTATATGACATGGTGGCTCCTGCTCCTTCATGCTTCTATTATTTTGCCTCAATTTCTACCTCCCGGTGATAATTGATTAATCAACAAAATAATGCATTAAGATTTGCCTTACAATCGCATACGGTGTTGTGTATCTTCTTGACCACAACGACAAACAAGTCAAAAGACTCGTCGTATGATGAATTATCAATGACTAATCTAATTAATTTCTCCTGAAATCTAATTAAACCTCATGATCTAAAATATAGGTGATCAATCTATTCTTAGCATTTAGAACATGATAATTCAAACAATCCGATTGAATAAAAGAGTAAAAGGTTGAAATAAATTCAATTAAATCATGTTAAGTTCCATTCTTCTCTAGAACAAAATAAAAGACTACTCCATAATAAAAATAGAAAACAATATAAAATAGAAAATAGTTTTCATTATGAAAAGAAAAGAATTACAAAAACTAGAACTATTTCTTTCACTAAACTCCTAAGCCAAGAGATGAGATATGATATCTCAACAACAAATGACCACCCCTTTATATAGAAGAGGAGATACAAGAATTCGAAGAGGGTATTCACAAATCGACGTAGTCTAATTAATTATGATGTCCCTTCAAGTTTCCAACTCCTCGACTCCATTGAACACCATAAATTGTAGCCATTGGGTGGGGCCAAGTGTCATGACCATTCAATTCCAAAGCTTAATTTATTCATCTTTTTCTGCATTGAAACACCAAAATTAAGCATATCTAATAAAATATTAATTAACTAAAAAATAAAGTAAAATATCACTTAATTAATAATATTTATACCCGGGAAGTACAAAATCATATTAAAAACATAGGTAAATATTGTATATTTTAAACACTTAACACACCCCCAAACTTAAACTTTTGTGTGTCCCGAGCAAAATATCATAACAAAGAAAATTTTACTACACAAAAATACTTAGTCCCCATTATGTTCTCATGTGATTCTCAATCAAACCCTCAAGAGTCAACAAGATGTCAATCAAATCAGAAATTCCCTTTCATCAATCACATCCAAAAGAAAGCTCTACGTATGTGTGTGTAAGATAGTCCATTGGCTTATCATTCTCATCTGCAACCAAGAGAATACAATCAAGCACATGCTTAAATATGTTTACCTTTCGCTCCCATCTCCACTAATGTAGGTAATGCCAATTCAATGGAATCAATAGGTCTTTATAGGTTGTAACGGGGCCAGGGGCTAGGGACCAAAAATAAGATAAATAAGATAGAAAAATCAGAGGCTAATATGCACCCTAGAATTAAAAATCCTTTCTAAATCCTGACATACATGTACAACAAATCCCCAAGCAATATGACACAAACTTCCTTAAATGTAGTATCGAGTTGACCCAATATAAGAACTAACTTTGCTTTGATTTTCCATTGACTACCTGCTGCTTTTTCTTTTTTCTTTTATTTCAAACCAGTGGAAGACTATTGCTTCATCTTGTGTTTACTGGTGGAGGATCATTGCCTCATCTTTTTTTTCTTCTTTTTTTATTCTTTTTGTTTTTCTTCTCTTTTCTTTTCTTTTTCTTTTTACAAAGCAAAGTGCCAGGAAAGTCCACACTATCTACTCAATCACCACTCTATAAAACGCAATGCCTTCCCCCTATACTACTCAAAGTTTCATCCTTGTTAGAATTTAGAACGAATTCAAAACACTAGGGTGCTAGGACTCAAGCAGCAAGATATATTTTCAATAAAAAGGCCAAGGCTAAAATAAGGGTAATCAAACAAATATGTATAATAAAGGCCATGAAATTGTGTACAGAGGATAATTCATATTAGGTAGGCTTGAAGAAAGGCCCAGACTCATCAAAAAGAAATGCCTATATCATTTTCCATCAACATGGCAAGCCAAATATTTCGCCTCGAAAGTCGCTAGGGCAAATTCTAAAAGTCATGACCATCATGTACAATCCTTATTGCAAAACATTCATTGAAATCATCTAAACCAAAGGATTGTGAAAATAATATAAGGTAGAGAACCAACTCTCGACTGCAATCTTTTACTCAGTTCATCCCTCATATCAATTAATCAAGTTTTCCCAAGAAAGGTAAGACTAATTCACATGTATCTATCATTGAACCAAGAGACTAAAATACCATTGCATAATAAAATTTTTACACTAAACTACACTATATATATATATATATATATATATCTATAATCTAAACATGAGTCGAGCATGAACAATATGCACAAAATTAAGGCATCACCCCCAAACTTAAACTAAACATTGTCCTCAAAAATAAAATAAGGAGAAAGAAGTGAAAGAGAACTCCCTCAACCAATTAGTCGGTGGATGATTATCATGAATAACTGAATTTGCACTTGACCCATGCTACAAAATAAAAAGAAATATTAAAAAAATCTACAAATAAAAATAAACTTTTAAAAGAAATCACTTGGGTTGCCTCCCAAGAAGCGCTTGGTTTAACGTCTACAGCCCGACCATCTTGATAATCTCCAAATTAGGTGGTACTTCAACTGATGGCAGCAATCTGTGGCATGGTAGATCTAAGGTTTCCACAACTCTGAATCTCCTAGGCAAGATTGGTTGTGAATCTAATACTTTAACCATCTCTTCCACATCAGTATCATCTTCACAAAGAGAATTTATGGCCTTATGTAATGAATCACTCAACTGATCCCCTTTGTACATTATTTTATCAAATAGTTCAATTTTAGAACAATCATATGTTTCATCCGGGCAATTCATGGATTTAAAGATGTTGAATGTGACACAATCATTGTTTACTCTAAGTGTAAGTTTTCCAGCAGCTACGTCGATTAATGTTCTCCCAGTTGCTAAGAAACCTCTCCCAACAATGAGTGGTATATCGTCATTCCTTCCTTCCATTTCAAGCACTACAAAATCTGCAGGAAAGATAAACTTGTCAACCTTTATTAAAACATCTTCAATGACTCCTTTAGGATATACCAATGATCGGTCAGCCAACTGGAGTGTGATGTTGGTAGGAGCAATATCCTTGATTCCTAACCTTTTGAAAATAGAAAAAGGCATAAGATTAATGCTAGAACCTAAGTCACATAAAGCATTACAATGAACATTTCCTCCAATTGAACATGGAATCACAAATTTTCCCGGGTCTTTCATCTTAGGAGGTAGTTTTCTTTGGAGGACAACACTACATTCCTCTGTCATGGCTACAACTTCATTGTCATATACTCTCCTTTTCTTTGCTAGAATATCCTTCAAGTATTTTACATAACTAGGCATCTATTCAAGTGCTTCAGCAAAAGGTATGTTAATTTGTAATTTCTTAAATATATCAAGAAATGTTTTGAAATATTTTTCATCACTTTGTTTCCTCAATCTAGAAGGAAATGGTACCTTTTCTTCGACCTCATCTATAAGTACCTCATCTTTTTCTTTCCCTTTGCTTCCGAGTAAGCTAACCAATGTATTGGGTTCATGTTCGTTGTTTGGCTTTTCATCTTTTTCCTTAACTTCATTGGGCTGAACTGGTTCTTGTAAAGTAATACCACTCCGGGTTGTTATAGCTTTGCAATGCTCTTGACCATCTTTCCTTGGTTGTTCTGGTTGGCTAGGAAGTACACCCTTGGGTCGCTCACTTGGTTCCTTGTTTAATTGCACCATAACTTGTTGCATAAACTGTTGTTGTTGTTGTTGTTGATTCTGCATAAATTGATGCATAGTTTGTTGCATAGAATTGAACATTTGGATCAAATCCGGTTGTTGTGGTTGAAAAGAAAGTGAAGGAGGTCGAGAATGCTGTGATGGTGGTGGTGGATTAGTGGGGACAGCAGCCGATTGTGGAGAATTATTCCATGAAAAGTTGGGGTTATTGCGCCAGCCCGCATTGTAGGTGTTGGAATAGGGATTGTTGTTCCTATTAAAGTTGCCTACATAGTTAACTTGATCTGTTGCACATTGACCTGTAAAATGTCCTTGTCCACACCATTCACACCTTGGCTCCACAGCCTTAACATGTCCCTGCATATTAAGATTTTGAACTTGATTAGCTAAAGCACTAACCTGAGCAGATAAAGCAGTAAGTGCATCTAATTCTAAAATTCTGGTAGTCCTCCTTGGATGCCTTTCTTGTGTGGCATGATGGTTGCTAGGAACCATTAATTCTAGCAATTGGAAAGCTTCATGTGGGCTTTTCCTAAGAAATGATCCATTGGCCGCTGCATCAACTATGTTCTTTGTTTGCCCCAACAACCCATTATAGAAAGTTTGGAGTTGCATCCATCTTTCTATACCATGGTTGGGACACTTTTTTAACAATTCTTTAAATCTTTCCCATGCCTCAAAGAGAGACTCACCATCAAACTGCAAAAAAGATAAAATTTCGTTACGTAATCTAGCAGTTTTAGAAGGTGGAAAATATTTTAACAAAAATTTTTCAGATAATTCATCCCAAGTGGTAATTGAATCTAATGATGACAACCACTCTTTTGCACTTCCTATTAATGAGAATGGAAATAAGTGAAGGCGGAGAGCATCATCAGAGACATCAGGTTGCTTATACATATCACAAACCGATAGGAAATCCATGATATGCCTATTAGGATTTTTAGTAGGCGATCCACTAAATTGTCCTATAGTTTGTAACATGTTAAATAAAACTGGTTTAAGCTCGAAGTGGGTCGCATCCACCGGTGGTACAATAATACTAGGTTGTAACCCTCTTGCAAGAGGTACAACCCAATCTTGGATTGCCCTAGTTGTCATCATTAGCTACTGCTACAATTGGTGGAAGTGGAGGCATTTGTTGTTGTTGTGGGTCCATGGCTTCTTCTGCTATTGCTTCTTGTGCTCTTCTTCCAGTGGCACACAAGTTTCTCAAAGTCCTTTCAATCTCTAGATCACAAGAAAACAAGGGTGACCGCACTAATCGATGCATAAACAAATGATAACAAGTAAATGATAGACAATGATATAGTTTATTTTTATTTTTTTTCCTTTTTTTTCTAAATCAAACACTAAAATCTAAAAATAAAAGAAAACACTCAAAATTCTAATTCTAAATTAACTTAAAAATTTTGATCTCCCCGGCAACGGCGCCAAAAACTTGTTCGAATAATTTCAATACCATGCAAGTATACACGGTCAAAACAAGTAGTATAATGATAAATTCAAGTATCGTCCCACAGGGAGATAAATTTCCTATAATTAATTAAAGAAAATAAAATGAAGAACAAAACAAAAATAACTGACTTAACTAAATCTAAGTAATAACTTTAAATTAAAAGCGAAGTTAAAATGATAAAACTCGTTCTAGAGTCGAATTTCCCTTAACATTAATTTAATCTTCATCAAATCTTACTCTTATCTTTTATTCCCTCGGATTGTCGATCTAGGATAATTATATGACATGGTGGCTCCCGCTCCTTCATGCTTCTATTATTTTGCCTCAATTTCTACCTCCTGGTGATAATTGATTAATCAACAAAATAATGCATTAAGATTTGCCTTACAATCGCATACGGTGTTGTGTATCTCCTGACCACAACGACAAACAAGTCAAAAGACTCGTCGTATGATGAATTATCAATGACTAATCTAATTAATTTCTCCCGAAATCTAATTAAACCTCATGATCTAAGATATAGGCGATCAATCTATTCTTAGCATTTAGAACATGATAATTCAAACAATCCAATTGAATAAAAGAGTAAAAGGTTGAAATAAATTCAATTAAATCATGTTAAGTTCCATTCTTCTCTAGAACGAAATAAAAGACTACTCCATAATAAAAATAGAAAACAATATAGAAAAGAAACTAGTTTTTATTATGAAAAGAAAAGAATTACAAAAACTAAAACTATTTCTTTTACTACACTCCGAAGCCAAGAGTTGAGATATGATATCTCAAACAACAAATGGCCACCCCTTTATATAGAAGATGGAGATACAAGAATTCAAAGAGGGTGTTCACAAATCGACGTAGTCTAATTAATTATTATGTCCCTTCAAGTTTCCAACTCTTCGACTCCATTGAACACCATAAATTGTAGCCATTGGGTGGGGCCAAGTGTCATGACCATTCAATTCCAAAGCTTAATTTATTCATCTTTTTCTGCATTGAAACACCAAAATTAAGCATATCTAATAAAATATTAATTAACTAAACAAATAAAGTAAACTATCACTTAATTAATAATGTTTATACTCGTGAAGTACAAATTTACATTAAAAACCTAGGTAAATATTGTATACTTTAAACACTTAACACATTCCAACCTTCGGTTTGAATTCATCTTCTACAATAGGATATAATGTTGCAATATGTTGGCCTAATTCTTCTTTGTCATTTCCTTTATATTCAAGATTGTCCATTATTAAAAAATATAAAATTTATAAAAACTAAGGGTCTAATCAATTAAAATAGTCACAATATATATTCTTTCATTAAATCAAAGTAATTTGAAAGGCTTAACTCTTACTTGATGCTGGTATGCTGTTGGACTTGTTCTTTGCTCACAAATGCAGCAGGGGGCGGGGGGTTCGGGGTGGGCCGGCCTTTATATGGATGTCGGGGTGGGCGGGATGCGCACCAACAGCCGCGGGAAGGGGGGGTTTAAAGATCAGTCACTGGATCAATATGGATGTCGGGGCCAGCCTTTATTATGTATGTATGTATGTATGTATGTATGTATGTATATATATATAGACGTGTTGCTGTGCGCTGCATGAAAATGTAGCGCATCTCATGCAGCGCACAACAGCATGAAATATGAGCCGCCCATCCAGATCCGGCGGCCCATCGTCGGCAGCGCCCCCACCAGCGCCCCCGTCCCCCCCCCCCGTCGGGCAGCCTTGCACCCTGGCACCCTGCCCGCGGGCACCCCCACACCCCGCTCGCCACCTCCCGTGGCCCACCAGCTGCCCACATCCAAATCTGGCACCCCACCCACCACTGCCTGCGGCCCGCCGCCACTGTCGCCCACGACCCAATCTCCGCTGCTCACATGCCCCCACCCACGGCCCACCCGCTCACTCGCCACTACCCCCCGCCCGCGGCCCGGGCCACATCCCACCCACCCGCCTACCACTGCCCCCTGCCTGCGGCCCGGGCCATCGCCCCTGCCAACGTCTGGGCCTCCGCCACTGCCGGCCGGCCACCCCGCCACCACCCGCGGCCACCACACCACTGCCTGAGCCAGGCCGGCCCTTGTTCCGACTCGACTAAATAAAAACTGACTCGGTATTGACTCGAGTCAAGTTAATAAAAAATGACTCGGACTCGACTCGAGTAAAGTAAATAAATAATTGACTCTGTTTCGACTCGACTAAATATAAATTGATCCGATATCGACTCGAGTCAAGTTCATAAAAAAATGACTCGGTCTCAACTTGAGTAAAGTAAATAAATAATTGACTCTGTTCCGACTCGACTTAATAAAAATTTACCCCATATCGACTCGAGTCAAGTTAATAAAAAAAATGGCTTAGTTTCGACTCGAGTAAAGTAAATAAATAATTGACTCCGTTTCTACTCGATTTAATAAAAATTGACCCCATATCGACTCGAGTCAGGTTAATAAAAAAATGATTTGGTCTCGATTGTAGTTAATATTCTTATAATATTTAAATAAATCAGAAGTATGACACAAGAGATCCATCTTATATAACTTTCTTGTACATGATGAATACAAGTACAAACTTACAAGTTACAAAAGTGTGAAATTTGATTAAAGTAAATAACAATTCATGGTAACAAGTTACAAATTCGGAGCTATCATAGTCGTTCTGCATCACTGCTTTGACATTTGCCATCATTGCGCTGACGCCCCTGAATAGACTCCACGACTCCACTTTTAGATGGAACAATTTTTTGCCTATATATTTAAAAACAAAACATGCAAAATAATCACAAAAAATATATATAACAAACATCAAAAGAAGGGTTATTAGGCGACATTACTGTGATACAATTGCAGGGCAAGTGCATTTATCATGCCCAACTCCCCGTTGATTACAACCATGGCATAGCCTATCTTTTCCCAAATGGTCCACTGCAAGTTCTTTACCACTCTTCCTTCTTTTACCACTTCCTTTTGTCTTTGATTGTGCAGGTGGATGGACTTGTATTCCATGATGTAGTTGTATTCCACGATGCCGATCATCTACCACATCTTCTACCAATTTTTATACCTCCAACAATTTTTGCTTGGCGAGATCAAACTTTTCAGATGATGAATATGTCTTTTTGGCCCATCAATTAAATATATAGTGTAATTCTCCCCAATTTGAGAATAACGTTTTGTGACAATCACCATGAAGTTCCACTCCCTCACCATCAAAAACAACTTCCTTTGCTATGTCAATTGTCCATCTCTTCATGATATACATTTTAGGAAAAATATCCCCTTCATTCAATCTAAGTACATATAACAAATGTCTACATGGAAAACCTTCACTTTCTAAAAGTTGACAACTACATATGCATCTCCTATTAGCTCCTTTGTAAGTAACATGTGCAACCAAGCCTTTATTATTTCTACAACATGTTACATCATACTGTTCAACATTCTCCCCATCTAATTTCCTATGAGATGAGCAACAAACCATACTGTATTGTAGTTCTTCTTGAAACTTATAAAACACTTTCTGAATATAAACCTTTGCCATCGTACATTCCATATTGAATGGGGTGACCAATTTAGGGCTTTTATATGAATTTTCATATGTTTCTTTTGCCTCGTTCAATCTCTGTCTTTTGATAGCTCTCTCATATCTATGTATAAACTCAATGAGGCTATTTTTTTTGTTCACATACCTTGAGTAAAATGAGTTTTGAGATTCACTTCGTTGTGAACTTCTTATACCAGCTAAAAATATACCTTTACTATACACAAGCACCCAAGCATGACGAATTGCATATATGGATTCCAACCACTCATTTTCCTCCATGCAATTGTCTTTCATTAGTTCACTCCATTGTGATTCAAAGATTTCTTTATTTTCCGCACCATAAATTAAACTATGGAATGGCTCATAAAACTCCTTCTTGTGAGCAATTGCACCTAATTTTTCAGTCTCCTTCTTAAGGATATGCCAAATGCAAAGACGATGATATGTTGAAGGAAATATCAATTTAATTGCTTTATCCATTGCAGGATCTTGGTCAGTAACAATTGCCTCGGGATGCCTTCCATCCATGCATTTCAAAAATGTTTCAAAAAGCCACACAAACAATTCTGTCTTCTCATTACACAAAAATGCACATCCAAATGTAATTGTTTGCCTGTGATGGTTTACGACGGTGAATGGGGCAAAAACAAGTGCATATTTATTTGTATTATATGTTGTATAAAAAATGATCACATCTGAGTAAAGCTGATAATTTTTTCTTGCAATTCCATCCGCCCAAAAACAATGTTTTAATCTACCCTCATCATCTACTTCATAGCAATAAAAAAAGGAGTCATTCATCTCTTTCATTTCCTTGAAATGTTCTATCAATAATTGAGCAACAATTTCCTTTATCTCCTTTTTATATTTTGTTTGCACATTTCTAATATCTTTCTCTGTGCAACCAATATTTTCAGCCCTACCTGCTTCAATTTCTAGCACAGACATTAGTTGAGAAGTTTTTATATTAGCCTTTTCGAATTGGTCAATAAAATTTCAGTGCACACTTGTAATATGCCTATGTGACCTGAGAAATTGAATTTTTGATGGTGTAAGGAGTGCATGACTATGTCCTTCTTCGAAATATATGACATTCCATGTGCCCTCTTTATTCTTAGTTACCCTGGTGCGTGCTTGACAACCTTCTCTTATTATAGGACGAGTTCTCTTTTTTCCTTTGTCAAGTATTTCTCTTTTTCGCTCATCTTCTCTGAAATGTCCTTCTTTAAAACACATGAAGACTTGAGACCATAACTCTTTTGTTCTCCTATGATAATTTGTACTATGTTTACATATACCAAAACCGACCATTTTTGAATAACTACTATATAAGTCGAGTGCATCGTCCAAACAATCAAATTGCATTCCAACCTTCGGTTTGAACTCATCTTCTACAATAGGATAAATTGTTGTAATATTTTGGCCTATTTCTTCTTCCTCATATGCTTTATCTTGAAGTTTGTCCATTCTTAAAAAAATATAAAATTTATAAAAACTAAAAATATTTTCAATTAAAATAGACGCAATAAACATGCTTTAGTTAAATCAAAGTATTTTTAAAGGCTTAACTCTAACCTGATTCTCGTATTCTGAAAGATGTAATTCGGGCGACCTCGACTCCCTATGACCTGAAAATATAAATTTAACGTTAAATATAAATATATGCCATGGAAGGCAGTTAAAAAAATTAAATACAACATTAAAAACTAGCACACTCAAGCGCGACCAAGTCAATTTTTTAATGACTCGAGTCGGGACCACGACGGAGGGTGATTGCGGGGGCCGCGACTGAGGTTGTCACAGGTGCGGCAAGGGGGGCCATGGGTGGATGGGGGCGCAGGGCGGCGGGGTGGGGGCAGTGGGGGCTGCGGCAAGGGGCGGCGGGGGCAGGGGGTGGCAAGTGTAGGAAGGGCAGTGGAGGGAGGTGTGGTAGGGGGCGGGGGCAGGGTGCGGTAGGTGTGAGAAGGGGGGTGGCAGGGGAGGGGGCCGGGGGCGGCAAGGGGGGGGGAGCGGCAGGTGTGGGGAGGGCAGGGGAGGCAGGGGGCGGGAGATTACGGGAGGTGGGGCAGGGGGCAGGGGCCGGGGGCGGCGAGGGGGGGGGGCAGGGGTCTGGGCCGGTGGGGGGTAGGGACCGGAGACGGCGGCGGGGGCGGGGGCAGGGGGCGGCAGGTGTGGGGAGGTAGGGGAGGGAGGAGTGGCAGGGGCGGGGGCCGGGGGTCAGCGAGGGGGAAGCAGGGGGCCTGGGCCAGTGGGGGGCTGGGGGCGGCAGGTGTGGGGAGGGAAGGGAGGTGTGGGAGGGGACAGGAGAAGCCGGGGGACTGGAGGTGGGGCAGGGGCAGGGGCGATGGGGGCGGAGTTAGGGGGCGGCAGGTTGGGTAGGGGTCAGCGAGGGGGAAGCAGGGGGCCTGGGTCAGTGGGGGGCTGGGGGCGGCAGGTGTGGGGAGGGAAGGGAGGTGTGGGAGGGGACAGGAGAAGCCGGGGGACTGGAGGTGGGGCAGGGGCAGGGGCGATGGGGGCGGAGTTAGGGGGCGGCAGGTTGGGTAGGGGTCGGTGGCCGGTGGCCTGGGTGCAGTTCACGGGATTGAGGTGAACAGGGGTGGTCGAGAGGGGTGGTGGGGGGGGGGGGGCGGTGGTCGGCGGGTGGGGATGGGCGAGAGGGCATGGCTGGGGCGGGGCTTTATAGGACAGAACAGAGGGCGGAGGGGTGGGGAAGGCAGGGCGGCGGATGCGGAAGGCGAGGGCGGGAATGGGGAGGTCGACGAAGCGGGAAGGCGAGGGTGGGAATGGGGAGGTTGACGGGGGGTGGGGGGGGTGTATTTGAATGTGGGTCGCCGGATCGGGATCTGGCGGCCTATGACGCAATGCACTGGATTTTCATGCAGCGCACAGCAAGACTTATATAGGAGAACTGCAATGAGCCGCCATGTTTTGGCAGCGCAAGCAGCGTATTTTGTTTTGGGTCATTGGATCAAAATCCAACGGCCTAAACTAAGATCCCGCTTCCTGCCCCCCCCTCCCCGTTTCTTTTCAACTTCCGCCCCCCCGCCAGCTTCCACCACCTCACCCCCCAGCACTGGCCCCACCCACAGCCACAGTACCCCATTGCCCCAGCCCGCTACTACGGCGGAGACCCACTGCCGGTGACCACGCCACCCACCGCCGGCGACCTCACCACCAGTAGGTCGCTGGCCAACACTGTCGCCTCGTCGTCCGTAGGGGTTGAGGCAGTGGCTGTGGGCGGGTACGGGGGGGGGCACCGCGTCTGCGGGTAGGGGCGGGGGTGGGCCGCGGTGCTGGACGAGGGAGGGGAGGCCGCGGGTCGCCCAGGTGGGAGGGAGTGGTGAGGGAGAAACGTGGGGGGGGGGGGGCGTGGCTCTGGGCGGGGGTGGTGGGGTACCGTGGCTGCGGGCGGGGACAGGGCCGGGGGCAGGGCGGGATTGGGGGCGGCGGAATCCGATAGGGAGCCGGAAGTTGAAAAGAAACGTGGAGGGGGGGGGAGCGGGATCTTATTTTGGGCCGTTGGATTTTGATCCAACAGCCCAAAACAAAATACGCTGCATGTGCTCCCAAAACATGGCAGCGCATGCAGCATATTTTGTTTTGGGCCATTGGATCAAAATCCAATGGCCCAAAATAAGACCCCACTCCCCCTCCCGGTTTCTTTTCAACTTCCGCCCCCTCCCCCCCCCCCAGATTCTGCCACCCCCCTGTCCACTCCCCGCCCCCCTGCCTAGTCCCCACCCTCAGCCCCGGCCCCGCCCGCAGCCGTGGTACCCCACCTCCCCTACCCGCTGCTGTGGCGCCCCCCCCTCCCCGCGTTTCCCCCTCACCACTCCCCCTCGCTCAGGCAAGCCGCGGCCCCCATCCCCGCCCACAGATGCGGTCCCCCCGGTCCCTACTTGCAACCGTGACCCCTCCCCTGCGCCGCGGCCCCAAGCCCCCGTGGGTGACGTGGCGATAGTGTTGGCCAGCGACCTACCGGCGGTGGGTGGTGCGGCAGTACGGGGGGAAGAAATAGGGCAAAGCGGGGGGTGGTGGGGTACCGCGGCTGCGGGTGGGACTGGAGCTGAGGGCGAGGACAGGGCCAGGGGGCGGGGCGGAGCTGGGGGACAGCAGAATCCGGCAGGGGGGAGAAGCGGGATCTTAGTTTGGGCTATTGGATTTTGATCCAACGGCTCAAAACAAAATATGCTGCATGCCCTGGCCAAAACATGGCAGCGCATTGCAGCACTCCTATATATATATGCATCATGTATTTTATGTATACAACATAATTACATACGTTACGCTCAAATGTATAACTAAATATATAAATCCTTCACCCACATCATTAGATATTAATATGCTATAACATATACTTTTATGTCATCTACTATAGTCTACAAGCATAGGTATAATATAATATAATTTTTAATATTATATGCACAATTAGGTGTTAGCAATAAACATCGACATGTTTATGTATATACCACACAACTAAAATACTAATATAATAGATTCATAATCAGGAAAAATATTAACAATAACGAATAATTAGTTAAACACAATATGCATATAATAACAATAATATAGATTTAATTGCATTCCACATATTTATAAGTATATAAAAAGAAACTCATGATAAGCAATTAATCACATGAATTAGATTTGATTTAATTCAATTTTATAATTATTATTCAGGAATTAATCATTATAACTCATCAAGTAATTAATCAAAAACCCATAGTACACAAAACACTACAGGCAAAAGTGCTGCGAGAGCGCCGCAGCACTACGACATGAGTGCTGCGGCACTTCATTTCAGCAATGCTTGTTGCCGCACTTGGGCCACAAAAACTTTTAAGCGAAAACACATCAAATCATGCAAGTAAACCTTCTAACATGTGTAAGGACGAAATCAAACCATACTCATGATGTTAGTTATGGAAATCAACACCCTAATAACATCTTAAATGCGTGTAATATGATATGATAAAAGAGAATAACGAAAGAAAAATCACAAAGAAGAAGATGGAATACTCAAAGAAGAATACTATGAAGAATTTTCGAATGGATTGGGGGTTTTCGAAGATAAGGAAGAAAAGAATATATGGAGGGCAATACACCAGACTTTTAATATTCATTATAAAATTAAGTTAGTCTCAGATCCAATACTTACTAGAGTAAGATCAAATATATTAGTAGGGATATGCTTAAGATCTTTAACTTAATTTATCACTTTTGAACAGATGACTAACCTCATCAATTTGCACTAATTGGGTCGGGTCTTTGTATTTGTATCAGAACGAAGTTGGGACTGTGTTAGATGGATGGTGGTATGTAAAGAGAGGAATTCTGAAGATGGAATTAGATGGATGATGGTATGTAAAGAGAGGAATTTTGAAGACGAAATTTCCTAATGGTGGGTAGAATGTAATATTTCGTATAAAGTTAAGTTAATTTCACATCTAATATCTATTGGAGTAAGATCCAATATATTAGTAAGGCTTAACTGATTATATTTGAGACATGACTAGATCCAGTATATTAGTAGGGCTTAACTTATTACATTTGAGATATGGCTCGACACTAATCGAGCACCACAGGTGGACATCGACCAAGCCCCTCAGTTTGCGTCATGCTCCCATTCGCCATACGTGCACCAAAAATATGATTTGTTTGGGTAATGCTAAATCATATAGCGCTAAAATGTGACTTCTAAAGTCGATTTACGTTTTAGAAAACTCATCAATGGATCTCAATTTCGAAGTTTTATTAATTCTGAAGATTGGTTAAATGAGCCATAAGTAGTTGGACCCAATAAAATGTCATCAATTACGTTCTATAATATAAATCAAATCACACTAGCCAAGCAGAAGGGCAAGCAAAAGAGAGCTCTAATGGAACTGAGAAGAGTTCCTAGATGGGATAAATGACATGACGGCGAGATCTCTTAACTTAATTAACTTTAACGCTTCTAATCCTTCTGCCGAACTGACTTTGGAAAACCATAACTTGAAAGCTGGAGGAACTTGAAGATTCGGCGAACTCCAGCGGAGCTGCTAGAGGATCATGGGATGAAAAAGCCAAAAAGAACACTCCTTGAATGTCAAAGCCATGAATACATTATTTTGTTCTCCATGTGAGACCCAACACACTAGAGTGTCTTGACGCACTTCGACTCAAGAAATTTGGGAACTCTTACAAGTGACTTCAAGCTAAGGACTCCAATATAAGTCTTCTCACATCACAATATGAGGCCTTCAAAATGGAAGATGGAGAAATCATCAATGTCATGTACAACCAATTCAATGACATTGTGGTTGCTTTTCAAAATCTCAATGAGGACTTAGGTTTGGATGAGATCATCATTACCTATTGAGTGGATACCTATGTTTATAGCTATTGAAGAAGGCAAAAATCTAAAAACCATCACCACCAAGGAGCTACTTTGTTCTCTTATAACACATGAGCATACATTAGAAAGAGACAGAAAAGAAAATTAAGTAGACAAAAATAAAAAGAGAGATCATGCTCTATAATTGTTGATAGGTTATGATGATGGTATGGCCTTATTTGCTAGAAAACTCAAAATTTCTTGAAAAATATGGTTGTGGCAAAGAGTGGTCAAAAGAAAAATGAAAAACCTCATTGCCATGAGTTTAAGGGTTTTGATCACATGAGAAATGAGTGTCCAAATAAAGAAAAAGAAGAAAATGAAAAGAAAAAATAGAAAGAAAAGGAGAAAGAAAAATAATAAGGGACAAAGATATTGAAAGCCACTATGGAAAGTGATGATGAAAAAAGTCTCGAACAAATCTATCAAGACTTTCGAGGAAATATATCAAGATTTCATTAATGTTGGCCAACAAAACAAAGAATTGAAGCTAAGTGTTGAGTCTCTATGTTCGACAAATGAAAAATTGAAAGCCAAGATTCCAAAGCTTGAGCAACAGCGTGTTGAGTTGATCTCTACAAATGAAGAGCTTGCACATAAGATGCTTGTGGATCTCAAAAGCTTTCAAGTAGGTAAATCAAATAGGCCCAAAAATAACTAAGAAGAGGAAATCAAATGCTTCTGGAAAACATGGAAAGAAGATAACTAAGGCAAAGCCTCAAAACCCTAACCCAAAAGTGATTTACTTGTCACTTTTGTGGAAAAAAGGACATGTGAAGTCAAGCTGTGAAGGACAGTATTTAGTAGACTATGACTTGATGAGATGAATTCCAAAGGGATATGTTCTTGCTAGCACATACACATCAAATGCATAAATTTTATTTTATGTAATTTATGTGATTTTGGATAAACAAAAAATTTTGAATTTGGATTGTTTCGCCAATGTTTTTCAAATTGATTGATTCAATTAAAAATTTTGTTTAATTACCTAGTGATTGATTGATTTTATCATGGGAGGGGTTTTTACCATAATTGTTCATCTATGAGAATGAACATCAAGGTTGCAGATCTAATTGGATTTGAAGCAATTTAGTGCTTTCAAAATCTATGTTGGTCACAAACATTTAGGCTAACAAAGATGTTTGCAAGTTTTTGTTAAAGTTGAATAGATTTGGATACAGATATGGGTCGGGCATAAATGTTTTGGGGTGTCCGCCACTAATCCTCTCTTAAACCCTTCGAAGAAAGAGAATTCATCACCGAAGTTGAATTTGAGTGCAATCAGAAGTTCAACGGAGAGTTCAAAGGGTGCATGCAATCAAAATCTCATCTTAGTGATCGTCTCAAACTAAGATCGCTGCTTTGAAGCATTGTTGTGTGTTTTCGAAGTCATATTTGTTTAGTTTCTGAAAAATCCAATTTGGGGATTTTGCTTCACCAGAGAGCAATTGGATTCAGCAACCGTTTCCAATCCATCTCTTTTCTTTTGAAGCTACTTTGATCGATTGATTGGAGTTTTTGCTATCGGATTTGATCTTTGATCTGTACTCAGTGTTTTAGGAAAAGCTTTTCTCAAATCCTAATTCATCTAATTTTTTGTGATTTAATCAAAATGACCTTTAGTTTGTTTTTTGTTTTGATGTATCTCATGATGAGTGGAGGTGTTAGACCATTCGAAGAGATGATGGAGCTTCAAGTTCCAGGCCAAAAGGGAAAAATGTTGGCGATGGACAAAGCTCTACCAAAAGTTTTCCGAATGAGAAGAAAAATCATTCTCTTGATGGTTTTATCGTTCAGAATCCAATATATGAGTAGGCAATAATGATTGATGATTACACTTTTTAGGGTGCTTAGAAGCTCATGATTGGTTATCGATATTTTCTTGCCCAAAATCAAATGTTATTGTGATCCTTACTAGCAAATTTCAACATTCTATGGAGTGGCCTAGCTTATTATGTGTACAGGTTTGGCAGATGGCAATCATTTCTGAACCTTTGCTGATGATACTTAAGAGATGTCACTTACTTTGAAAATATGATTTTGAACATGATGTTTCAGTAATGTATTTTTCCTGCATGAATGGAAAAGTGTTAAAATCTAGAAAAGGGAATAAGAATCCAATGAATGATAAGGATCTTACTCCTCATGCTTTTACTTTTCGCGAATTATGGAGTCCAATGTGCTGTCGCAAGGAGGAATCAGGGGATTAATCTATGTGCTTTAGATGTTTGTAAGTCAAAGTATAATTAATCTACCTATTTTGATTCTTAACCATATGCTTAGGTGATGGAATCACGAAAGACAGAATTTCCATGTGCCCGGATGGCACATCTATGTTTGTGAAGAAATAGAGAGGATTACACCAATATTGTGGGAAAATCATATTTCGCATAATAAGGTGTGACCCAATTGAGTCTCAGTTAGGTGACTGAAGTGCTAAGACAACTCGAATTCAACCTAATTCTCTAGATAATGTTGAGGAGGATGAGGAAGCTCAATTGGATAGGGAGATTGATGAAACCATAGCTGCAATGGATGAGCTTGAGGATTCATGAAAAAATTCCATCTCAATCGAATGACAATGATTATTTGACTAGTTATTTTGCTCAATTACACACTAGATTAGACTCTATGGATACTCAGATGATGAGTTATGGTGAGTAAATTGGCGTGTTGGGTGACCAAGTGAGCTCAATTGATGATAGAATGGTTCAGATGGAAATGAATCAAGAAAGGCTTATTCAGGATGTTTGTGTGGTATATTCAATACTCTTGAGAAGATTTCATTTTTCTTACAATTTGGATGGCACTCCTCGACAAGATTAGTATTCTGTTTAATGTGTCATCTTTTCTCTCAGGTATTTATTGTCTTTTTGAGATGACAAAGGGGGAGAAAGATATATGTTGCCTTTTGTAAGGGGAGCAAGTAGATATGAAGGGGGAGAGAGTGTTAATGATGGAACATTTATTTTGTTTGTTCATCATCTCATGAGTTATAAAAATTTTACACTTTATTGCTATGTATGAAAATGCTAACAATTTTTTACAGCTAAAGGATGCACTCTTGAAGCGTACTTGGCTATTTACTTTTTCCAAGTGTTAAAATTCATTTGTTGGAGATAAGTTGCTAACTTTATGAAGAATTGGATTTTCAGTTATTGCATCATGAGGATTGGCCTATAAACCATGTTACAAGTTGCATATGTAGTCATCCCCAAAAAGGAGATTATTAAGCCTTTGACTTGTTCATTTTGAATTTTGATGATGAAATATTAATTAATGTTAATCATGAAATTTAGCTATGTGATATGTTTCAGTCGAATTAGAACAAGCTAATTCAATGATCAATTATGATTTGATTAATTCAAAATATAGTGACATTTCGGATCATACTTGGACGTGAGGTCATTGGACTTAGAAGTTAGTCTTGGTCTTGAAATCTCAGACGTGAACTTGGACATGAGCTAAACCTTTGGTGGAATATTTGAACACCAAAATATCTAGGTGGAGGCTAAAGCTTTGTACAAGTTTGAATTTGAATTAGAGTGAGAAATTAATATTGGAATTTGGAGGAGCCTCAACATTCATGGCTCAAGTGGTTGGAAGCTTGGACTTTCTACTCTATAAAGGTGGGAGCTTTGTGGTAGCAATAAGCCCTTGGTTAATACCTTTGGAGCGGAACATTAAAGATTGATTGAAGTGTTCTAAGGTGTCAACTTTGGTTAAGGTTGTGGGCTATATTAGAAGAAAGCTTCGGATAAAGCATCATCTATTATCAACCTTAGGCATCAAGAGATTGTGATAAAATTGCTTATAGTATTTGTATCTATTGAGTAATTATACTGTAAAAGATTTTATTGGTCTTGTCAAGTGTTGTAACACTAATTGGGTGTGATTAGGGGAGCAAGATCGGGTATGATCTTATGTTGTGCATGCACTTGTAGTCATGTGATACTCCGGGTGTAGAGTTGCGTGATGGTTGTAAGTGTAAGGATTTGATTTGGCTTGTGAAGTCGGGCTTAAGGTGAAGGGGTGAAGGGCAAGCATGTGGCTTGCGAAGCCCGCTCAGGGTTGAGTGGGGTGAAGGGCAAGTGGGTTTGTGAAGCACTTGAGTTAAGCTTGGTTAAGGACAAGTACGTGTAACACTTGTATTGTAACAATCAAGGTTTGGTCATAGTGAAACATAGAATACCTACTCAACCGAAGGATTTAGTGGTATAAAAGAGAGCAGTATGAGTTCAGAAACTCTTAAAAAATTCTTGTTTTTGTGTTTCTTGTCCTTACTATATTTGTTTTTATCTGGTTTTGGCTAAATACAAATCTTTAACTCGTATGGCTTGACAAGTTCTCCAATTCTCATTGTGATTAGTCAAGTTACATTTGTTTAGTATGTTCATACGTTACAATCGTTATATTTGCATTTTGGTAGTAACTTATTTATTCAGGTGTTTTAGTTTTTGCTACATACCAGGAGCTTTGGTAGCCAAAGCATAAGGGTTTAGATGAAGGAAGTTCAATGGCAGACTTGGGAAGACATCGGCAGAGTTTTTGACAGTCGAAGATCAAATAGGCAAACCCTAGGCTGACATGGTGAACGTCGCTAGAGGTTTGGTAGATATTCGACCAACAGATATTCTAGATGGGCAGCAGGGAAAATGAAATTGTAAAAGACTTCAACAAAAGCATCTACAACTGATCATCACGTCAGTCAATTATAGTACTTTTGTGAAGCTTAAGTAGAGGCTTTGATATATGTCTTTGGTAGTTCAAGAACAACCACAGACTGTGGCTAGTTCAACTAGACGATCGGCAAACACTTTGGCAGGTCGTTCGAGAATTGATTGTCACATAAAGTGTCTAGATCAAGCCATTGGAAAAAAAACTTTTGGAATTCAAAACCCATAAATAGGGCCTTAAGGGATGTGTTTTGAGATACCTTCGACTCCTTTGATGATATTGAATGCCTAGTACTCTCTCGAGATTCTTGGCAGCTCACGCTTGTGTTTACGATTAGCTTTACCTATTGGCTTGTAATCATAGTGCTTTAATTGTGTAAATCTTAAGAGAGTTTGTACAGAGGTTCTAGTGAGGCAATGCTCAAGTGTGTGAGCTTAATTTGTGAACTCCAAAAGTGTTGGGAGTATGTGTGAGCACTTGGCCAAGAGAAGGAAGGTACTTGGATAGAAGACTCCATTGGATCAAGGTGTGAACTTGCTAATGGAGAGCTAGCTTCAAGTGGTGGTTTCTCCTAGGTGATAGGAGCTGGTTGCAAGGGTCCTTGGAACTTGGTGTTTGTGGAGGAAGGTTTGTTAGAGGCTCCTAGGTGGTAGGAGTGTAAGCTTCTCGAGCACTTGGTGGGTGCCTATGAAGAAGTCCTTATGGCTGTTTGTAAGTTATACAAGTTGGTTGTTAGAGTGAAGCTAGGAAGACCGACCTAATTAAAGGACTTGGTAGGCTAGAAGAAAGTAGTAGGAGTTCCGAACCTTTTGAAAAATCTCTTATGTCTTCTAGCTTCCCTTCCCTCTTTGTGTGCTTGTTTTCAATTTAATTCACTTTGTTGCACACTTCACTTAGTTCTCTTGTGTTTGAATTGTTCTCTTTAGAAAACTTAGTGAAACAAGGTCAATGTTACTTATAAACTTGTATGATTTGATTGATTCGTCAAAGTATCTTTGTGAATTTGAACTTGTATTGTCTAACACACCACATGTATTTTGGTTGATTATTTGCCTTGATTATCCTTTATTTTTTCTTATTGTGTTTATTTTATTTGAGCTAAATCATTTTAGCTAATTGCCTAATCTTGCTATCTTAAAAGGGTCTAAGTATTGTGGGGATCTAACTTATTTGTTTAGTGATATAATTTAGCG
Source organism: Piper betle (assembly GCA_033002965.1). NCBI lineage: Eukaryota > Viridiplantae > Streptophyta > Magnoliopsida > Piperales > Piperaceae > Piper > Piper betle. The sequence goes on along the minus strand of JAURVB010008678.1, from coordinate 127,516 downwards.
GTCTTCCACATAGATGCCTTCAATTGGTATCAAAGCTTGGTTATTCAAGACGGACAGCTTCAACACAAAACAAATTGAGGGGCTCTCCACTACAAGACCATCACAAGACCACCACACTTCAATGGATCCGACTATAATTATTGGAAGGCTAGAATGGGATTTTTCTTATTTACTAATGATTTTGATGTTTGGCAAGTTATTACTAATGGTCATCAAAACCCATTGCTAATAGGGATTCTTTGAGTAAGCAAGAGAAGAAGCCTCACACCATCAATGCCAAGGCTATGAATGCCCTATATTGTGCTCTTAATGAGACTGAATTTAATAAGGTATCCCTTTGTCAAATGGCAAAGGAAATTTAGGAAATACTTGAGGTTACTCATAATGGCACTTCTCAAGTAAAAGAGTCCAAAAGTATCCTCCTCACTCACAAATATGAAGTTTTTAAAATGGAAGAAGGTGAAACCATTAATTCTAGTGTATAACTATTTTAATGTTATCATTGCAGGTCTTAAGGGTCTTCTTGGAAGAATCATTGGGAAGACGGAATTCAACTGCAAGCTTCTGCTCTCCCGTCCCAAGGAGTGGTGCCCTAAGGTCCACATCACCAAAGTCTACATCACTAGGGGCCTTGCCACCATGACCATGAAAGAGTTTTTAGGATCTCTCATAAGTCATAAGGACACCTTACAAATTGAGAAGGAGATAAAGATCAATAAAAAGAAAAAGAAGGATTTGGCCCTCAAGACCCTCATGCAAAGAGAACATGATGATCTTGATGAAGAAATAACTCTCATTACAAGGAATTTCAAGAGGTTCCTAAGGAAGAAAGTTGTAACCATCCCGTCAAGAAGATAAGATGATGAAGAAAGAGGCAAAGTGATCAAGAGGCATCTCAAAATCAAGGAGAGGAGAACTCCAAAGAAAAGGTCCAATGCTTCAAGTACAAGGCCTAGGCATGTGATGCACGAATGCCCATCCAAGGGCAAGGATCATGACCCAAGGGAAAGAAGGTTCTCCACACTACCCTTGAATCAGATGACGAAGGAAGAAAAGATTATCTAAGTGAGGGAAGATGTCCTTTGAAAGAGCTTTTGAGGAGTTCTATGTAGAAACAATGTGCATGACCAAGAAGAACAAGGAGCTAAAAGAACAACTTGAGGCAATCAATAAGGAGAAGGATGTTCTAAAGGAGGAACTATGGAACAAGGAAGAGGAGCTCACACAATCCAAGGCTAAAGTGTAAGAACAACAACAACTTGCAATGAAGAAGGTCATCAACAAGATGTTAAGTGCTTCTCACAAGCTCAACAACATGCTACTCTGACAAAAGAGCCCTTCTTGCACAATGGGGTTAGGGGTCACAACTATGAAGAAGCATTCAATAAACCCCTCTTCTTTCTTTAGGCTTCCATACCACTCAAGGAGGACTACACTAAGGAAGCAAGAACTTCAAGGAAGAAGCGTAGCACTTCTTCACTTCCCCCAAGCAAAAGGAAGAAGCCTCAACATGCTACCTCCTATCAAGCCCCAATGAAAGAGAAGAAGCCTCAACAAGCTACCACCTCCCATGCTTCAAGAAAATCATCAACTTGTCATATTTATGGCAAGGAAGGACACATTAAACGGATGTGCAAGTGGAAATCCCTTGTCCAAAGGGGAAGGAGGTTCAAGGCACAAGTAGAAACTTATTTTTCATACCTTGAATCCACTATTTTGTATATATATAATAGTGTTCAAATATTTTCTAATTTTTTTCAAAAGGTAATAAGGAATGAATAAAATAAGTTTCGAAAGAATTTTTACAAACCCTGCTCATTGAAAAAGTTTTATTGAATATCAACACATGTATTAGTTTTTAGGAAAACATTTTATTTACATGTAAATTGGTGGAATTTTCAAAAATTATTTTTATCATGCTTGAGACAAGTTGCAAACAACACAGTGTTATCCCAAGCACTCTAAACAATCACAAAATGGAGTTCAACACATGGAAAAACCAACATTTTGCTCACATTCTTGGTGTTTGGTTAGCTGATTGTCACTTTCGCAAGGTTTAGAACTTCATGGGTGAATTGAGTGAATGATTGGTTGATATTTTGGTTGTTGCATGATATAAGCTGGGATCTTTATAAAATTATAACCCTAGCCGAAGTGTGTTCACTATTTCCAATCATCACCGCCACCATGCTAGACACCAACCTCCGAAGACCTCCGTCAACCACTCTCAGCTACTGATTATCCAAACTTGACTCCCTTCCTTGTGAGTTTGGTCATCGGCGATGCTACTAAGGAGAAGTCTTTAATGAATTTCCTGTAGTAACCAGCTAAACCAAGGAAACTTCTAATATCAGTGACTGACTTTGGTTGTGGCCAATCAGTGACTACTTTCACTTTTGATGGATCCACTGCAATTTCGGCCTTGGAGATAATATGGCCGACGAAGTTGACCTCCTTCAACCAGAAGTCGCACTTTAAGAGCTTGGTGAACAATAATTTTCTCTCAAAACTTGAAGAGTAATGGACAGGTGCTTCACATGCTCTTCTTCATTATTTGAATAGACCAGAATGATAAACTTGTCCAAGTATGCATGGAATACTGTGTTCATGAGTGATATAAAGGCCGCTGGTGCATTTGTTAGACCAAAAGGCACAACAAGAAACTCATAATGTCCATACCGAGTTCGGAAAGCCATTTTCTGTATATCTGACTCCTTTACTCGCAACTGGTGATAACCAGACTACAAGTCTATCTTAGAAAATATTCTGGCTATTTTTAGCTGATCAAACAAGTTATCAATCCTCGGTAAGGGGTACCAATTCTTGACTATCACTTGATTGAGTTGGCGATAGTCAATATAGAGCCGTAGTGATCCATTTTTCTTCTTCACAAAAAGAACAGGGGCTCCCCAGGGTGAAGTACTTGGTCGGATAAAACCTACCTGCAACAACTCTTCTAGTTGACTCTTTAACTCCTTGAGGTCTGCTGGAGCCATGTGGTATGGTGCTTTAGAAATTGGTGTTATTCTAGGTGCGCGGTCAATAGCAAACTCCACTACCCGCTTAGGAGGTAACGCTGGAAGTTCGTCTGGGAATACATCGGGAAACTCTGCTACCACAGGAATCATGGACAACTCTTTGGGTTTTGACTCAGACTCAACTAAGTTAGCCAAAAAGGCTTTACAACCCTCACCAAACAACTCGATGTCGATGGAATGTGGTTTTTTCCATGGATTTCCACCAGTAAGATGCTTCCTCTTGAAGCATGCATGTTGCCAACCTCACTTGATGGCGGTGGGGCACAGACAGAGCCCTAAATGCTTTTTCAGTAATGTCTATCCAGCTCTCTACCTTCATTTGATCGATCCCTCCAATAAATATTTTAGCTCCAATCTTCCTGAACTTTTCCACAGTGTAACGGTCACTATCATCAATAGCTGGCAGTACTTGTCGGACTACTAGTGGCACGGGGTTTGGACGCTCCCCTTGCTCGCCCGGATCAGCTAACCCTGCCCGCCCTTAGGCACTTCCCTGACCACCATTAGAGGTGATTCTGGGATCTGCTGCTGAGTTTGAGTCTCCATTCCCTGCTACCACTCCCGGTAACCGCTGAACGATATTTTGAACCGCATAATTTGTATTTTTTGAAGCCTACGCTAGTCCCTGTATGGTCGTTAAGATTTGGGCCAATACATTCTCGGTGTTCCCATCATGGTTCATTATATGTTCTGTTTCAGTTATGACTTAGGTTTATTAGTGAATGAATTTATTAATTAATAACACAACACAGTGGGAAAAGATAATTACTGGACTTTTCAACAAGATACTTGAGTTATAATTTGTGAGCTAGTGGGAAACTATGGACTTTCAACAAGATATTGAGTTATAACTTAGCTAGGGAAACTTGCTCTGATACCACTTAATGACCCGCCCGAACCGGACCGGGTGTTACCTAAAAATATAATTGATGTAACGATAACATGCAAGAACATGAATCGTAACATGGTAAATAATTCCAGAACATGAATTTTAATACTGCAAATAAGTCTAGAATTTATAAATTGTAAAAATAAAACATGTTCTGATGCATATGACGATAGATAAAATAACTGTCCCACAGTCTCAGACCGTTTCCCATAGCCACAATTATAACATAAGAGAATAATAAGGAAGTCCAATTTTTATTATCAATTCACCGAACCTGGGTCACTTTTATTCTTTAGTCCAAAGTTGCTCACCTGCGAAGGCAATTCCGCGTTAGTGATAAAACCACTAAGCCGCATAATTAAATGAAACAAGTCAACAAAAGCCCAATTATTTTTTCAAGAGACTTTTAGTTGTTATGAGCCTATGCAGAACTCGTTATATGCTGGGAGGTGTGTCACCTCATCCAGCTACCATCCCATGCATGCACACACACATTATATGGCCCACAGCCTGTAGTTACCAATATTTGCCACTGACTCACCCTCTCGGTATCACAAGTGATAATGAGCTGTCTTACGTCATTGTGCCCTGTCACCCCTTTCGGCATGGGGGCAGGTGTTCAATCTTTCAGGGGGTGCTGCCTTGTGCCGAATTGAGTCGACCCCGGTTGCACTCTGGCGCATGGTAGTCAGATACTCAAGTCGACCAAGACTCCTACATAGTAATTTTAAGGGTGTAGCCCCGTGTCGGACTGAGTCAATTCCTTGACCCTGATTGCACTCAGTGCATGGTGGTCGAATCTGGGCTTAGGCCGACCAGAGCTGCCAACAAGGGAAAATACAACATTTCAAATAAATATACGGGCCTGGATAGTTCGTAAGTGAACTGGCAGCTGTAAAATTATACATAAGTATAATTTTACTTGAGTAGAAATGCATGCAACTAAATGCCTTATATATATATATATATATATATATATATATATTGTAACGACCCGACCATTTTTAACAATATTGTGGGCCTTGTTGGCCAGGTGTTACCAAAATAAAACTACTAAATGCCGAATAATAAGTTATAAAATAATGGTTCCCACAGTCTTAGACCATTTCCCATAGCCACATTTATAACTCAAAACAAAATAAAAAGAAGTCCCATTTATTACCCATTCTCCTAACCTGACTATCTTATCATACTTTTATTCTACCTTATTTGAGCTGAAATCAAATAATCTTGATTGGCCTACATACCCATGTCGGGATCAAGCTCGATGTAGTTCTATTGGCTGATGGGTTAGTCCACCGTGCCACTATAAAAATATTGGGCCGATGGGTCAGTCCATCATGCCCCCTTATTGGCCGATGGGTTCATTCCATCGTACCCCCTATTGGCCGATGGGTCCATTCCACCGTACCCCTTATTAGCCGATGGGTCCATTCCACCGTACCACTTATTAGGTTGAGCCGATGGGTCCATTCCACCGTACCCCCCTATTGGCCGATGGGTCCATTCCACCGTACCACTGTATTAGGTTGAGCCGATGGGTCTATTCCATCGTACCCCCTATAGGCCGATGGGTCCATTCCACCGTACCACTGTATTAGGTTGAGCCGATGGGTCCATTCCACCGTACCCCCTATTGGCCGATATTTATTTATGGACTGTCCGTTCCATTCTGACATGCCCATTATTAGATTTTGAACAGTGCGGCTAAAAAAAATAGGGTTTCTTGAAACTAGTCAAACGTTAATTTCATATCTGCCATCTAATTTGGAACCATACAATATCTCAACACCCAAAGACCTATTGCAATTTATACCAAAAAGTTCCAGCAACTTAGCAAGGTATATCTAATGAATTTATGCGTTGCAACCATGCATGTAAGAGTTCTAATGGAAAAGAAACTAAGAAGAAGTATGAAATACTTACACCACAATGGAAAGGCACTGGAGAGGAGGCAAGAACGAGTGGACTGCCTTTTCTCCCTAACCCCCTCCTCCTATATATATATGCTTCAACGAGTTCCTCAATTAAATTCTCACATCTATTCATGTATAGGTATTCCCTAGGTTCAACGAGTCCCTTTATTAATTTCTCTTACCCCATCATCCGTTCATGAATCAGTATTCTCTAGGTTGGGTTCGTCGTCCCTAATGCCAGAGTTTGGCCTTTCGTCTTCTCTAAGGTTAGGGTTTGGCTTTACGTTGAACCGTGACCGGTCCAACCATATCCATTCATCGAAAATAATATTTCATAATACTTAGGTTCAAGTCTTGAAATAAAAATTTTCACATATTTTCACGGTTCTTACATATATATATATTAAAATTTGACAAGATAACATGTAACAATTCAAAAATATTAAATATCAAATTCTCAACAATCTAGTGAGATAATTAATTATTCATGTGACATAATCATTTAAGCCCTACTTTACATTTTAAATTAATTATCCAAATCATAATTAATGCTTAACAATTGATAAAATAATTATTAACTGATGAACAAATATTTAATTACTATTATTAGTATATTTTCCTTTGAGATATTAATTACTTAAACACGGTCTTCATAATTTAGTTTACAGTATTAAATCTTTAATTAATCAAGTCGTTCGATTAAATTATTTAAAATAATTTATATTATCCTAATTCAAAGATATTATTAGTACAATTATTTTAAATTATTTCAACTCAATAAAGTTTCGAACTGTATTTATTTTCATCATACTATTTAGGTTTGACTATTGCGATTTTTACCCGATTATAGTTTAATAACCAATTTTCTACATTACTGACTCATTATTAAAATAATCACTTTACTTACTGAATATTAAATTTAATATGATAAAGGAAAAAACTTTATTTTATTATTCACTTATAATCGTCCGACTTAATTTAATCGCTTATAGTACTCCGATTAAGTATCGACCGTTTAACATTACCGTATTTTTATTCCTCGTGGCGATTTCGTACAATAATTAATTAGTTTAGTAACTGTACCCATAACCCATTAAAATGATTATTTTTAAAGATTTATTACAAGTTCGTATTATTATTATTATTATTTAACTTGAGTCAATATCAAGTCAGATGTAATTTACAAGTTGGTATTATTATTTAACTCGAGTTGTGTCAAGTCAAGCATTATTTACAAGTCTGCCACCCAAGGGAATTTTCTTCTTCTTCTTCTTCTTCCCAGGTGTCATCCTTTGTTCCCGACTGCAGCCGTCCTCTAGTCGCCGCCAGCGATTGTCTCCGGCTGCCTCAATCGCCATCGCCCAGACCTGCCGTGCTGTTGCGGTGTCACCCCGGTGGACCTCGGCCGCTTTCCAGTCGCCGTTATTCCTCCATCGCCACACCAGCGACGCATTCGCATCATCGATTCCACCACCGGCGAGCATTGCCGCCTCAATTGGGTGGTCGCCTCGACACCCTCGACCCCCTATCGACCTTCCCTGGCCAGATTGGAACCCATCGCCACCCAGGACGGCCAGATTTCTTCACCCACCGCCGTCGCCTCTGTTTTTTGCCCCCGTCACCTCTGTTCTTGCCATTTACCACCCCAGGCCGGCATCCACACATGTAAGATCGACCATACACTGATCGACGAAGAGAGTAGGATCATCTTCCGACGTAGGAACAACCGTCGCCACTGATTCCCGACGAAGCTTTGCCTGTGCTTGCCCATCTCACCGAACAGGGAAACTCGTCGGCCATGGATCTCAGTCATGTAAAAATTAGTTTGTTTTCTTATTGATTTAAAATCTTAATCCTCACAATTATCAATTAAGATTAATATAATTTTTTTATAACAACTTATAACATTAAAATCAACTGTTATTAAATAGATCATGATATCCACCAACAACAACAAATAAATGAACAGTGATGTCTAACCATGAACTCTACGTGCTTGGCAATGGAAGAAAGAAAAAGAAAAGAAGATAGGGAAAATACCCAAAACAAGGAGGATGCTCGTTTGGCAAAGAAGAGGAGAAGAAGATGCGAATGAAGGCTAGGGTGGAGGACGTCCTTCATAAAATAAAATGAAATGATGGCTAGGGTATGTGAAAACACCCGTATTTCACTTAACCGGGTAACCGGGTAAATAATAAAATATAGTAATTAACCGGGTAGAATATATAATACGTTCGGTCCTTCCCAAGCCACTTCCGCAATTTTTTTTTCACAGTCTTTACAGTAGGAGCTTCAACAGTCAAAGCATAGGGGTTTAGGCCAAGGTAGTGCAGTGGCAGACTTTGGCAAATACTTTGACGGAGTATTTGGCAGCCAATGATAAGATGGACAAACCCTAGGATTATTGTGGTGAGCTTCAGGAACTGATCATCAGATCGGTCAATTACATCAATTTTTTGATGCTCAATTGGAAACTTTTCCAAATTTCTTTAGCCACCGAAGAGAAATCGAAGACTATAGCTTGTTTAAATGGACGATTGGCAAACACTTCAAGAGGTTGTTTGGCAACCGAGTGTCACATAATGTTTTTAAAATTAGCAACTAGTAAAAGCCAACTTTGGGGATTAAAATCCCAGCAGCTACTATTTTGGGAAGGAAGTTTCAAACCTATAAATGAGGCCTTTGGGGATGTGTTTTGAGATACCTTTGACATCTTTGATGATATTATACCCCTAGTACTCTCTTAGAACTCTTGGAAGCTCAAGTTTGTGTTTAGGTTTGGTTTTACCTATTAACTTGTATTCTTCGTGCTTTGATTATGAAAATCCTGAGAGAGGGTTGTAGTGAGGCAAGGCTCAAGTGTGTGAGCTTGATTTGTAAACTCCCAAGGTGTTGGGAATGTGTGTAAGCACTCAGCCTAGAGAAAGAAAATGCTTGGATTGAAGACTCCTTTGGCTCGAGGTGTGACCATGGTAAGGGAGAGCTAGCTTCAGGTAGCAGTTCCTCCTAGGGTGTTAGAAGCTAGTTGCAAGGATCTTTGGAACTTGGTGCTTGTGGAGGAAGGCTTATTAGAGGTTTCTAGGATATTATGAGTACAAGCTTCTTTGGAACATGGCGGTGTGAAGGAGTCCTTGTGGTTATTTGCAAGTTATATAAGTTGGTTGCTATAGTGAAGTTAGGAAGGCCTACCCAACCAATGGACTTTGTTGGCTAGAAGAGAGTAGGTGTGCGAACTTCTTGAAAAATCTCGGCTTATGTCTTCCCTTCTCTCTTTGTATGCTTGTTTTCATTTTGATTCATTTTGTTCTACACATTACTTAGTTCCCTTGGGTTTGACTTATTGGCTTTAAAGAACTAAGTGACGCAAGGTCATGGTCACTTAGAAACTTGTATGGTTTGATTAATTCGCCAAAAGATGTATCTTTGTGAGTTTGAACTAGTATTGCCTCACACTACATTTATTTAGGTTGATTGTTTGCATTTATTATTATTTATTTTTGTTTATTGTGTTAATTTTATTTGAGCTAAATTGTTTATGCTAGTTATCCACTCTTGTGATCTTAAATGGGGTCTAAGTATTGTTAGGGACCTAACTTTGTTATTTAGTAATTTTATTTAGCACCCTCTCACATAGACTCCTTCACTGAATTCTATGTTTCTAGTACTGACTTGTAAAAATCATAACTTTAACAACGGAAATCTGAATTTTGGATTCGTGTTTTTGGAGTTGACATTCTGAAGAGGACGTGGTCAATCTGTACAAACTTCAAAACTTAAGATTTATATTGGGTATTACAATCTACCATCCTCAAAAGAAATTTTGTCCCTAAATTTTCATTATTTAGTGTAAATTACAATCACTCAACTTCCTGAAAAGGATTTGAATGGTCTCCTTACGGCCCACTCCTTCAAAAGTTATGATTTTGATAAATCCATCTCTAGAACTACTCTATCGTCCTCCATATCTTCACCACTTGCCCACAACATACATATCATTGCAGAAGGGGAAATCACTTGCTTGAGAACTCATGACTACAATGTGGTAATCTTAAACATTATGAGTATCTTGCTCGTAATAGGGTTCTGAAGAACTCCTTTTTCTTTTCTTTTTCTATCAAAGGATTCATCAGCATCATCTAGTAAACCACTAGTCCAATTCTTCTTCCTAATTCTTTTTCTGTGTGCCATCTGCACTACCCACGAGATTGATACTAACAAGTTATTTTAACTATGTAGACTTCTAAATCATTTTGACACGGAAAATCAAAGTGTCTTGAGCCATGATAGCAACTTGTAACAACCTTTATTTTTCTAACATGCATAAACTTAAATCAAAGTGTCCTCGTGGTGTACTTGTGGCCAATTTGACTCAGTATAGTGCGTACTGGAACCAAAATTGACCCGATTTAGTACATACCCTATCGAATGTTTAGGCCAGTTTTTATAAAATCGGATTAAACTGAAATTATACCAAAAACAAGCCATGATAGCAACTTGTAATGACCTTTATTTTTTTAACATGCATAAACCTAAATTAAAGTGTCCTTGTGGTGTACTTGTGGCCAATTTGACTCAGTATAGTGCATACCGGAACCAAAATTGACCCGATTTAGTACATAGCCTATCGAATGTTTAGGCCAGTTTTTATTAAATCGGATTAAACTGAAATTATGCCAAAACACCCAATCCGGTCCATTTTAGAGGTGGAATGAAAATGTCTATGTTGTGGGGCACAATTGAACTCTAGATCTGCAAGATCAACTCTAATTCTCAACCAGCAAGCTATAGCGGCTTATGTAGCCATTCTTAATAGAAAAATTATTTATTGCTCAAACACTAGCATTGAAGGAATTATAATAAGTTATAAAAATTAGTTGTTATAAAATTATTATAATTATTTCGATAAAATGGTAATAACTCTTCAAAACTACTGAAATACTTTTCATAAAAGTCTTATGAACCTATTTTTAGTTTCTACCATAAAAAATAAATAAACTATGACTAATAATGAGACTTATAATTTTTATAAAGAGCCATGTAATAATTTATTATTTTAATCTTGTACAACATAGTAAATCAAGATGAACCGGGTTGAACCATACATAGCATGCAGCAGCCCCAAATCTAATATGATAGGTATAGTATTTAAAACTATGATAAAAACGCAATTTCAATCCTTGTGACCTCGCATCAAGTTATGCATCATAACCTACATTGTGACCCATTGTGATGCTAATTTATAACCCATTAAAATACAAAACCAACCCACAAAGATCTAAACCATTAAAGGTGTTGGAAGACAAAAACCTAACGAATTCTAATGCTTAGACAAAAACACCCAAAATGCATGCATGGATTCCTTTGGCTAGGCTCATTTAATTAGGACAACCTAAATGAGTCTAAGTTACAAAGAAGACTAAGATTCCTAAAGAAAATCCGACACTCTCCCCCTAACTAGGACGCAGGAAAATTTTTACATCTTGTATAAATTCACAATTTATAAAACATATGCAGAGCATTTCATATTTTGCATTTTCACATGCAAAAACATTTTAGAAACATTCTGCCACATGCACATCACATTCATAGATCATTCACGTTATATTTAAACATTCATCAGGTTGTTGGTTTGTCTCGTCTTCAAGTAAGTCTTCTCCTACAAAACAAACAAACCCAAAAACTCCTTCAACCCATGTTTCTTTTTCGCTCTGGGTACCTGCACAAGTAACATGGTTTAGCATACCTAGGAATTATTTAACTTTTAGTTCCATGACTCAAGGGCTTGGAGAATTCCTATACAAAATAGGTTAGGCTTGTGTGACCCATAGTATTTCTTGTGCAAAACATAAAAATACAGTTAAGGGTAAACACGTACATATACAGGAACTTCCATGTCATTTCAAAAATGACCAACAACCCCATAATTCATATCACAACTCTGTGGCCAGTAACACCTATGTAGAACAAGGGGAAGAGGTACACGCACAAATAAAACATGACGCCCAAAACTAAAGCAGCACAACACAACCTAGCATCCTCCCTGCATTCTCGTGATCTGTGCACCAGGCTGACCAACGCCATGATAGCTCACTTATATAAATATAAGAAAATGTGTCATTAATGAGTGTTAATGAGTCCCAAATAACTAATACCAGAAATCATCAAGCTGGCAAATGGAGAACCCATTGTCCACGAGAAAGATGAATATAAAACAGAAACTCCTCCACTCTAACATCATAATCCTAATACAGCCAATAGGGCCTAATCATAATCACTAAAATATATATATGCACATGAACCGAAATGCTTGATGATAACATGCTAGATCTATGCATGAGTCAGAATCTAGTCAATAGCAACATGCCCTAACTGTGGCCAATATGGCCTATTTGACCATAACTGCAAATTGCATGATCTAGATATACAGATGAAGAGCATGTACATGCAAAAATACACACTATTAATAGGTGTTATATTTGAGAATCATATTCATACAGCTAACCACCTACCGAGCACCACATGTGGGTACTAACCAGATTCCTCGGTTAGCATGATGCTCTCATTCATCATGTGTGCATGTAAATCAAAAAACGTACTATAAGTATAAGGTCTAGAATGGTTCTGATCACATACCACTAAAGTGCAAATTTTGAGCTAGATCTTGCTTTTAAAAACTCATCAAATGATCTCAACCTTGAAGTTTAAATAATACAGAAAATTGACTAAATGGCTCGTAGGTAGTGAGATTCGATCAAACACCAATAACTACGACCTACGATAAGAAAGCAAAAACATAGTGCCAAGCAGATGAGAGTCCTAGCAGGCTTGTGAGAAGTGCTCCTTGTCCTACTACAATAACCTCGACTCTGCACAAGCAAGGAATGGACACCAATACTTGAACCTTGTCAGATGCATGTGTGCAATGCCATGAAGATAGTCTTAGATGTGGCAAATGATATGGCATGAAAGGGCAGAAAAGTAAACATTCAACACATCATCATTCACATACATAGTGCATCATCAAAATTGCGAGATATTTTGAGAAAATAAATAAAGATATCACGACGGAGATCTCGAGGCATTATTAAATCAATTTCGAGATTCAACTCGCCAAGTTAAAACTAATTAGAGATATAGAAATGCCTGAGAGATACGGGACAATCTAACATGGGATACCTGATACTCTAATCGAGAATAAGATCTAAGCAAAATTATAAAAAGCACATATCGGAGAATTTAATTAGAATGACCCTGATGATAACTTTGACGTAGAGACTTTAGATTTGGAAAATTTGAAAGATGTTGGTTCGGACAGATTCGGTTGGCTCCTATGAAGAGACTTGAGATGTCAAATTAAACTCATATATATATATCCATAAATTATAGATTATTTTATTATTAAAATTAATCTTATATTGTTCGGTTAATTATGATAATTAAGTTAATTATTGTTTAACTTAAGATTTCAACACCACAATCATATTACAACTAGTTACAAGTTAAAATATATTATTATTTTAATTGTAGAATTAGTTATCAATTTAGCAAGAAAAACGCTATCGCACAAACTCGACCCAAAAATAATAAGTTATATTTTTTTTGTTGTTTCAACCATAATTAGGTAGATTATTCTGTATATTTTATAAATTTGAAAATAAATATTTTACTAGCAAAAATACAACTATTTAATGAAAATTTTATTTTTAATACACAATCAACAAGGAAACTAGTAGATCTACATGTGAGGATGATGATCTACACATCTACATGCCTAAATATAGAGATCTACTTAGAAACCATCATGATCATGCCAAAAGAGAAAAAAAAAGGGAGGAGAGTGGTGTACCTCGAAGGGGAGGGGAAGAGGTGGAAGAGGAGGAGGAGAAGGGCAAAGCATGACGGTGGCGGCGGCCAAGAAGAGGGGGAGGAAGTGGAAGGAAGAAGGTGAGAAGAAAGGGGAAGGAAAAAGCAATTATGGCCAAGGGAGGAGAGAAAATAAGAGAGAGAAGAAGGGAGGAAAAAGAAGAGTGAGGAGAAAGGGAGGAAGGGAAGAAAGAGGAGGGGGAAGGTAGGGAGAAGGGAAGGGAAGAGGAGAAGGGAAGCCAGGGGAGGAGAAGAGAAGGGGGAAAAGGGGAATGGATGGAAAGGAAAGGAAAAGAAAAAGGGGTGAGGGGGGCAAAAAGGGAAAGAGAAAAGTTGAGGGAATGGGAATAAGGGAGGAAAGGAAAATGGAAAGGTAAAAATGGGCCCCGCCATTTTTTTTAAATCAGATTGGGCTGAACCAAGACTATACAAAATCAAAATGGGCTCGATAAGGGACCAAGAGGTACACCCAAAATTCATGTGACACGACTCTAAACATGACCACATGCAACAAGACCATAAGCTACTCTACACAATTGAAACAACACAAGCACCAACTTGGTAATTGGAGCTGACTAGAACAACTCGACAACGAACACACCCAATACTCAAGCCCACAACAACATAGAAGTTTTCACTAGCACCGGGCCGATCGACTTGACCGACTGCGTGCTCTTTGGTTCAAGCCAAAAATGAACCCGGCGTAAAACAGCTGGTTGACGGGCCAGGTTTTACAACCACCTCCCCTAAGAAAATTTCATCATCGAAAGTTCACTTAAAGCAAACTACAAGCACCTAAGAAATCTGTGACAACAAAACTGGAAATGAAACAATGAACAAGTTAGAGAAGCTTACATGTGATTATGGCAACATCCTACATGACATCATCAGCCCTCTGTCTCTCAGTCTGAAAGGAGTCTATAACAAAACTCTCCAATTCCAGGTACCTGGTGTGGTACTCTACCACTGACATGTCTTCTTGTATTAGGTTTATGAACTCTATCCTCTTCTCCTCTACCACTATTGCAGAGATAAACTGATTGTAGAAGACTCCCTGGAACTCCTCCCAAGAGATCTACTTTGATGGACAACCTTCAAGGCAGGCGGACTAGACAAATCTCCACCACGTCTGCCTGGCTCCATAGATAGCACCAACTGCTACCAATACCCATAGCTTTGGTAGGCATTCCATGTGGTCCAACACTACCTTTGTGCCGTCAAACCAGCCAATGGCTACATCGAGGTTAGTACTCCCTGTGAACAAATTACCTCTATTTTTCAAGAAGCAATCTACATCCCACCTTGGTCTGACATGAACCATTGCCTCCTGCCCTGAGCTCTTGCCCCATTCAAACTGTCTCGGGCTAGGCACCTCGTCCTGATCCTCGCATATGCATCATTGGCACACCTGGCAGTGAAAATACATGTTGTCCTACTACGGGTGGTGGCACGACAAACAGGTTTACCCACGGCTGTACTGGATGTGGCATAGTGTAATATCTGACTGGTGGCTTCACAAATGGTAGTGACAGTGGGAAGGCATTCTATCATACTCACTAGTTGTCGACGACATCTCATTGGCTAGTCTCTTCTAAAGTCTGGCCAACACCATAGTCATGTACCTTACAGTCTCCAAAAGGGTGTTGAGTTCTTGATGTGTCTACCTTTTGTACTCATTGATCATGTGGATTTGCTCGTCTAAGCAGTAATCATCTTAGAGCTCCACTATCGCATAACAAGGAGGTAAAGGGGATTGCCTACCCTGCGCCTATGCTGACGGTGGTGATGTGATGACTCTCCTAGATCTGGCTGAGCCTTGTGTTTGAGCCATTTGAACTACCCACGACTCAAACTACCAACTAGCAAATCACACGGCCCTAACCACTACTTTGACAACTGCCACACTGACCACAAACCACTGACATTTGTCAAATTGCACAAAACCACAATGAGACCTTAGAAGCACAAAAGAACACAACAATGAAATAAAATGTAAAGAAAAGCAACAAGAAACTGAAAACAGGTGTACCTGCCCATGTATGTTGTGGATGTGACACACACATGCACAAGTTGCATCTTAATTGGCCACTAATTGGATCTAATACTAAAATTGTAACACCCCCAGTTGGCCCGCTTCTAAACCAAATCATAAAGATAAACTTTGGGATTCTAATTCATGACCTATTAAAATTCAAAACCTACCCATGGGGACCTAACCACACAAAGCGTGAGAAGACGGAAACCTTAGGGATTTTGATGCATAGACGAAAACACCTAAAATGCATGCATGGCCTCCTATCGTAAAACCTAGACCATATGCCCAATGGTTTTAATGTTGGTTTGCATGTGAACTATATCGAATAGCATGTAACTGGTATTTATTAACCATTAATATATTTAGAAGATATGTTCACCCTGGGGGTTTATTTACCTCTCAGTGTCCTTGCGCCCTTCCTGCACCTTTGTACTCTCTGCTCTCAACACCTTTGCAATGTCACAAGTCTAATAGAAGGTAAGTGGACAGCAGCTCCTGATTGACCAGTGTGGACAACGCCAACACCTTTGCCCTGCACCTTTGCTGTCAAAGGTTTTAGCAAATTTGCTGTGTGCTAGCGTCGTTGCGCTAATGCTATTTTTAGACTTTTATAAATCCACCCTTACCTCCACTTCTTCACCCCTTTACCTCTGCTTCCCCTCAGACCGTCTAAACCTCCTATGCACTTCTTCATTCCCTGCTCTATCTCCAGGCCTTCTCCAAACTTCCCAAGGGTACCCTCAAGCTTGGAGCCCCTTGTCCTTCCTTTTTTCATCCTTCCCTCTAGGTAACCTTCTCTTCCTCCCTTCCTTTTTCTTGTTGATCCTTGTTATTGGTTGTGTTTGGTGGCTGTTGTAGCTTGTTTAGATGTTTGGTGTGGTTATTTTATTTGCATTCATGCATGATTGGTGTGATAGAATGCTTGCATTAGGCCTCCATGTCACCTAAATTTTCATTGCTCCCGAATATGTTCCTCCACGAACATCCCCACTTAGATCTTTAATGTAGCATTCATGTAGCTTCATGTCCATGTGCATTTTGTGCATATTATGTAACTATATTACTCTTGAAAAATTATAGAAATGACATGTAGAAGCAGTCATGTATTGATTGTAGATTTGTGATGCATGCTCCATGATTTTTAGCTCACTATGGTGATGTTATTTTGCAGAATGCTTATTGTAAAACCTAGCATGTCAGTCTGGTGTTTTTACGATTGATTTACTTGATTTTGTGTTTGGCTAGATTTGAGAGTACACAGTTGGTCTGGTTTGATCGGTTTGGTACTATTGGGATCCTTTGTGTGTTGTTGTGGGCTTGAGCATTGGGCATATCCGTTGTTGAGTTGATCCGATCAGCCCCAATCGTGAAGCCAATGGGTGTGTTTCTGGTTGTTTTACAGTAACCTCCACATTAATTATGTCGCATGCATTTGGCATACTTTCTAGCCCTAATCATGTTTTAGAAGCCATCTTGCCCTTCTTTTCTTTCACGCTCTTCCTTTTCCCTTTTGGAGGCCATTTGAGCACATTTTTGGCTATTGCGGTGCCATATGCAATGCAAAGGCGCCCACAGGCACCTTTGGGCTAGCACACATACATGTGTGTGCCTCTGTTGCAGCACATGAGGGCACCTCTGCGCCAATGTCCATTTTGGTAGGGTTAAAACGCTACCAGTCGGCCCTCCTTGGCCACCATTCAGCTTGTCCAGCCATTTCCCCCTCCTCCTTGGCCTCCCCTATCCTTCTTCTTCCTCCCTTCTTCCTCTCCTCCTCCTCCCTCCTCTCCCCTTATAAGGTATGCCTCCTTCCTCCCCTTTTTCTTGTTTGGTTTGCATCTTTGTGGTTTGTGCAGATAGAAATCTTGCTTAGACCATTTAGATTGATTCATTTTCATCATCTTAGCATGCTATTAATTTGCTATAGTGTGGATTTATTATAAAAATGTGATTTTTATTTGATTTTGTGGTTTTTTTACTAATGAATGTAATAAAATGTTTGTTTGTGTTAAAATTGTAAAATCAATCACCTCATACACCTAATAATGGTTGAAACAATATAAAGATTAAAAACTTTATGATTTTAGACTGTGTACGAGTCTCCTAGTTTTTCATGCCAAATTGTTAAATCAACAAATTAATTAAAATAAAGTTAAGATAACCCCTAATTGGTTGTAAGAATTGGTTTTATGTGAAATCTTAAGCTAAATTATAATTTAATCTAATTATCCTAAGTAACTAAACATTATCAAATTATTTTAATTAATAAACAATTCATAATTAATGGCCTCGAGTGTGGGTTGGATCGACATCCCTCAATTTTAGGATCCATATATCGATCAGGTACAATGATACAATCCTTGGGAGTTCGAAGGAGTCCCTTGGATTGAGTATTATGACTGGGACCTCCGGTGGAGGATTCAACCATCTCGTTGAAGATTTTAGAAAATTACAAATCTAGATAGAGATAAGAGATTAAGAGTGAAGACAATTAAAAGAAGGAAAATCATATATATATTCTTCACGTGAACTCTCAAAGAGCATCGACTGACGAGCCATCAATGTGCAAACTCGATAGCATCTTGAACTGCACTAGTGCTTAGCCACTTTCGGCAAATGCCTCTCTTGATAATAAATTGTCCCACTCTTAGAGAAAGCACATATCCTAAGCCCTCTTTATACCTCCATATAACTCCTGACCCAGAGTACATGAGCTGAGTACTCTCAAGCAGTCCCCTTTAGTACTATTTGATACCATACGTTTAAACATACGTTGTACACAACATTACCTGTGTACTCCATGCCTCTCCAAGTGTGAGGAAGCTCAAGACATAGAGATGTCAAGATTCCTTGAGAACAGAACAGTTCTAACTAATCTAGAGTCCGCTATGACTTACATATAAAATTTACCAAGACTCGTCTCACTACAAATTTAATAAAACTATATATATTGGGTTGGAAAGGGAATCATATAAAGAGGCCTGAAGGCAATGTGAAGTGAAGTTAAGTTCAAAAACAACTTAAGGGATCTCATTCTCGAGGGTTATTAATCACGAAAGTAAAATATGTCTAGATGACCCATGTTAAGTGAGGTCCGATAAAACAATGATTTAACATAGTTCTATGATATAAAAATCAAATCCATGATAGAGTAAAACGATAAATCTGAGAAGAATCCTAATGGACCTGTGGTCCAAGTTTTAAGTGTGACGTCATATCTAAAACAAGATCGACCTTTGAAACTTACATCGGAACCCATTGCTAAGCAAAAGACTGACAACTCTATATTATGATACATGATCGTGGCATGTGCTCATATTAATAGTAACATCACAGTAAAGGATCATGGTAAACACATCCGCAACTAAACCCCTAACATGCAAAATGAGGCACATGCAATTAATAAACAAATAAATAAATAAATAAAATAAGTCAAATGAATAAAAGAACAATACTAAAAATAATAGCAAACAAGTAACATTAATAAAAATAATAAATAATAAGTAATAATATTAATATAAATAACACTAACTAAATTTACAACTAAACGCGAGTAAATATCAACACATATGTGAATAAATAAATAAATCAATCAATCACTCAATAAATAAGTAAATAAATGAATAAATAATTAATAACAATTAATCATGAATAATATTAATATAAATATCAATTATATGAATATACAACTAAACATATAAATAATAACACGTGCAAGTAAATAATTAATCATTAATCAATTAATTAAATTAAATTAGATAAATATCATCTAAGTTATCATCTCTGCGGTTGTTTTCTGTAGATTTGCTGGTGGTGTATGACCTTTTTTCTTTCCTTTATTGAATATTCAAGAATTTTTCTTTACGTTTGATTTTTCTATTTGATTGTGTATTTTGCCTACTTAATTAGAACTGAATTTTCTCCATTTATAATTGCATGTTCTGTTAACATAAAGGTGTTAATGAACTTGCAATAATAATACAGAGATCAAAGCAATATAAACTTAATCTAATTTGTAATAAACTGCAATTGTGTGAAACAAAGTCACGCTTCAAAATTAGGCAAAATAAAACTGATATTGAAACAGGTTCTTGCACTAGGGACCCAGTTTTATACTGTAAGTAGTTTGACCTATTTTATGTTTTGTTTAATGATTATATTCTACTTGTCATTGTTGATTACCCAAGAGGCTGCATTCAAGTTGGATTCCCTGATTGGCGATGTTGAAGACGCAGTTTCCTCTTCTATGGCTGGAAAACAAAAGGCTCTTGTCCAGGTTAGAGGTTAGTTTTTTTCTCCTGTAGGGAATTTATAGCGTTCAGATAATTTCATATAAAATATATGAGGTGCCTATCAATCTAACTTGTGAGACTCACTTCATTATTGTATACCACTTCTAGACTCAAGACCATTCGCCCAATGCGTGTTTGGCGTAGGCATTAGACATTGCTGACTTTGAAGATTGCAATAAATATCATTGTCTTGCTTTGGCAGGTGCTTGGACATAGGTATAGTCTAGTTGTTCGATGATTTTTTATGCATAAATTTCTTACATCCTGTTCAAAAGGAATTAGTTTTATGGAGAAAAAACCTTGATGACAGCAGAAGCCACTATATAGGGAGAATAGTAGAATTGAAAAGGGAAAAGGAAAGCCGGTGATTTAGTGAGAAATGAATCTATGATATGAAGAATTTTGGTGGAATAGGGGAAGGGAACTTTGGATTTCATTAAAGATTTTAGCTATCATTGATCAAAATCTACCTTATTAACGGAGAACCTCGTGTGTATTGTAATATCCCGGCTCAAGTGCCAATTGATGGGCCTAACATTACAAGACTAATGAGTAGTCGAGATGGTAAAATCAGTCTCACGGTCTTAATTCCATTTCTAAAACCTTACAAAGACAGATTTTTTACTCTCTTTTGTCTAAAATATTAAAGTCACTGAGTATATTTAGAGACCGTAATTTCCGTCTCTTAATTCAGGGACCGAAAATTAGTCTCTATTGGTACTTTCAGTTTGTCTCTAATGTTAGGTGAAACGTCGTTGGTAGAGGATGTACAGAGGCAACAATTTCGTCTCTATTGGACACAACTCCGTCACTAAAGATTCCACATGACTGAAAAGGAAAAACATGCTAATGCATTTACTGACCTGCAAATCGTATAAATTTATGATAACATCAACAATATATCGTCCGACATTGATGCAAAACACTAGTTTTGTACGATAACAAATAATCCAAGGTATCAAAATAACCTAATATCCAAGGTATCAATATTTATCATTACATAAAAATAAAATAATTTAATTTCATTGCTTCTGTCCCGGTTATGCGTTGTCCTCATCCTCATCTACAATATAGCTTCTTAATAACCACCTCACAAATTGGTACTTGCATCTCATCTTTAATTGAGGTGAATGCATTTTCAAAGATTTCTTTAAGTTGGGCCTGAGTATTAGGATCATTAAGCAAGCTAGTCACATATGAAATACCTTCTTTGAATGGGTTTGTGTCACATGTTTTGGAAGTGCCTAATATGTGATGGGCATTCCTTGAGTGCTAAAGCCATAAACACGTCTTCTTGTTGGACCTTTTGTTGCATCAATCCAAGCATCAACATCTAATATAGGTTGCTTGCTACATCTGAGCCATGCTTCCTATCGATTTCAGCTGCATATTTCTCCTGTCAAAAAGATTCAAAATAGAAATAAAAGATATATTTGAACTTCACTTACCCCAACAAATTTGGATCTTTCATCCACATAGTCCTGCATGTTGCTGTTCTTGGTGTGAGAACAAAGAAAAGTGTCTAGCATTGTAGCTTTTCTTTTTAACTCTTCCTCTTATTACATAAAAAGCTTTCAGCTTAAAAATTCATGATATTTAGTTAAGAAAACCATTCATTTTAACGGTTTGAATGCTATAACAACAGGAAGAAATATCAATGTCGCACTAATTCAGACAAATAAGATAAATATGACAAAAACAACATTCAACTAATACTAATTTGTTACCAATTTCTTCTCATGTGCACTGATTGTATTGGATCCTGCACAATGCTTCGTGATGTCACCCTCTTTTGGAGTATTCCTATTAGACATAGCCCTAATCTGAGTTTTTCCCCATTCATCCCCGTCCAAAATTTGTCAACCAGCTAATCTTGTATCCGAGGATCCATCCATTTTGGTCTATGCCCTTAAGTTTCTGAATCTTTATCCATCTTTCCCGCATTCTTAGCTCTTTCACACTTTTTATTAAGAAAGTCTTTAAATCTATTAGATGATGATTTCTTCTACACTTTATATACCATTTCTCAGTCTCCCATCTAAATTGATTCTACATTTGCAAATATGGTAGTGTCAAATTAACACGAATAAAACTATTTAAAACCTAGTCAAATTATATGAAACTGAAAACAGTAGCTTAGCATGCATAATCACATAAAGTTTCAATAGATTAAGTACCTAACAAACTCTTTGATCTAATTTTGTAATTGTGATAGAAATCGTTAACATTTATAAAAAAAACCTATCACTAAGAAAACTGCACAACTTTTAAAAACGACATGCATGAAAGATCTTAATACAGCTGAACTTGAAAAAAAATACTAACATTATCCTTACTAGAACAAAAGTAATCAAAGTGATGCGTGTGGAAGCAACTTACTCTGTTTACGCTTCCGAGTTCGCACTTCAGATACAAATGTATTCACAAGCAATGCCAAAATCCTCAAGCCATTCCTCCACTAATGTGAATCTATTCAAATAAAATAACGCAAGATTTTTCCATATCATATGCAAAAATAGCTAAGAACAACAATGATCCAGCTTAAATAAACCTAAGATGTGAAATGGATGTTCGTTAAATTAAAGAAAGTCCAACAT
The DNA here is from genome assembly GCA_033002965.1 of Piper betle. NCBI lineage: Eukaryota > Viridiplantae > Streptophyta > Magnoliopsida > Piperales > Piperaceae > Piper > Piper betle. Next base: position 104,889 of record JAURVB010008678.1, on the reverse strand, counting down.
TGCAAATAAAATAGGTGGTCTCCTCCCTTACTTCTCTGCCCTAACAAAGCTCCATTTTTTTTGAATTTGGACATTAAAACACAAGTGGCAAGTGGCTCTCACCATTATTTTATAAGGTCATATCACAAACTATACATTTGTTAGTTAACAAATAATAAACTAGTCAATGGAAGTGATTAAAATTTTAAACCAATAGCCAATATTTAACCTACATCCAATGATACAATACCTTGTATGCATCCATGGTTTTTAATCTCGCTGGATTTCAGTAAAATTATGGCAGAGATCTTAGTACATAACTCTCATAGAGAAGTAAAACTCCCAAGTCTAGCCGAATTCTCAGACGGATCTTAGCAATTTCTGGTGAATTCTCGGAAAAGGGAGAGGGAGGCGAAGTAGGAAGGGAGGGTGGGGGTAGCGATGGGAGAGAAGGGGGTTGGAGGCACAGATAGGAGTCAAGGGAAGAAAAGGCGGGGGAGATGTGATGGTTTATTTATTTCTTTTCTTTTTTCCTGATTCTCGTTTTTGTTAAATGTTTTAAATTTGTTTAATTTAGATACAAATACAAATTATTTTTATGTGATTTATTTAATTTGTTGTATTCTTCTTTAAGTCTAGAGTCACATAGATCTTCATATTACTGATTGTCATGCAATTTTGTGTAAAAGAAATGTTTCATTAGCAAGATGATTATGGAGTATTTCCACATTATTATCTATCAACAAGTAAACCTATTACATGTTAATATTGCATTGTGTCATTAGTTTATATGTTAACAAAAATGGGATGTGATTAGGGATCATTATTATAGAACTTATTGACAACAATATTTCAAATATCCAATCTCTTCCAAAAAATTTTCCAAATCTCTCCGGGATCTCTTATTTTTGACCTTTCAAGATAAAAACAAGATACGATAATGCAAACCTTGTGTGCATCTATCAACCAATATTTGTCTCTAATCAAGAACATAAAATGTTCCGTAGCTATTCCCCGCCTATCATTCATCTCCTCTACAATTTGTGCCCTAAAATCACCGTAAAAAATCAAACTTTCTTACCTTCTCAAAGGCAGCCCCTTGATGATTTCAACAGGCAATCAAACCACAATAGAGTGGTCACCGGACTTAGCTGGTTGCTGACAATGGCATAGTGCAGTTGTCAGGGATGGCAACCTGCTGGTCACCGGCAAGGACAGCTGTTTGCTTGTTGCCGATGGGGATGGCAACTGTTACTGTAAAACCCACGATTCGAGTTAGGGTTTTATATTCAGAACCGGTCGGGTCGACCGTTATTTTTCGAGTTGAGTCAGTTTCAGGACACGTGTACCGAGCCGACGCCGGTCTCGTGTATGAGCTATGAGGGTCATGCGTACCCAAATATATGATGATAACGTCATGAATACAGCAGAACAGAATGAGTTATCAGATATATGAGAGTATGCCAGTCATTTTTTATTTTTATTACTTTTATATATAGTGGATCGTAGAATTAATATTAGGCCGTTTACCGCGTTAGGACGCGTTCGGGCAGTTTGGGTGGGTTGATAGTTCTAGAGCATGTCATTATAATTTTTTTGGTGTTGTTTGATTTTACGGGATTTTTCCCGATTTTTATGAAATTTTTTAGGATTTAATACGAGTTAGTTATGATACTTGACTCGAGCCGGAGACGAGTCAAGTATTATTTACGAGTTTGCCACCACACACACCCCCGACGTTTTCTCCCCCACGCCCAAACCCTCGTGCCGCGCCGCCCCCGTTCGCGCGCCACCGCCGCCGCTGTCGGCGCCGCCCGGCCGTCGACCGACGCCGCCCAGCTCGGCGACGCCGTCGCCATGCTGCCCCGACCAAGTCCGGCCCCAATCGGGCCGCCGTGACGCCGGAATCGCCGTGCGTAGCGCCGCGGCAAGGTTTTGGTCGCGTCGCCGATCGCGCCGCCGCCGACCGTCGCCACCACGATCAGGTGGTCGGCTCGACGTCCTCGACCCCTCAGCTGCCTTCACCGACTGGAACGGAGGCCGTCGCCACCGTGGCCGGCCGGATCGAGCCACCCATCGCCGCCGGCTCTGTTTTAGCCTTTTTCCGGCGAGCCACCGCCTCGGCCGACCATGTGGATGTCGTGGATGTGTCGGGCTCGCCGAGCCGGTTCCAATGGTACCCTATATGACCCCTATCCAGCTAGTAGACGCCGCCGGCGATTGTCGCCGGAAAACCACCGGAAGTCGCCGGAAAACCGCCGAAAGCTGCCGGAAAACCGCCGGAAAATCGGAATTTCTGGAATTCGCCGGAATTCACCGGATCTTCCGCGGGGCTCACCCAGTGGAGCCCGATCGAGCTTCGGACGCCGATGAGCGCCGAATTTGAGCTCCGAGACGCGCGACGGAACCCTAGCCGTCGCCGATTGCCGACGACGTGAGGTATAATTACCTCCGATTGATTTATTTAAAATTGATGATAATTGTTAGCATAGCATGCTAGGGTTAATTAATTATCATGATTAATGTCTTGACCATGAATAAAGTAAAGATGTGCATGATGAGATTATTAGTGAATGAAGTGATCTAATGAGATGAATTGTGTATGAACATGTTAATCTAGTACGATGCAACTTAGAAGAACAGAATAAGATATGGTATGAGTAGTTGAGTTAGGATTATTTATTCTTATAATTATTTGATGGTTATTTTGATGATGATTCTGTGTTTAATTGTGTTGAGTTTGATGCATCATTTAGTTAGCGGGCGTTAGTATTTAGTTTTGATGTGTAGGTACGGAATAGGAGCTCGCCGCCTAGGCGCGATGACACGCTTGGAGCTTCTACCAGGTCCGTTTAGGACTCGTCTTGTTTTACGCTCTTCCATTGTATGTTTATTTTATTATTGCAGGGCGGGTTAAGTGGCGTTTTATCGGATTCCACTTAACTCGGGCCATTTAATCGAATATTTTCGGATTAATAACCCCTCGAGGATGAGATCCCTTGAGGATGATTTCGAAAACAAGATCCACCACAAGTTGCCTTCGGGCCTATTATATGAATCCCTTCCCAGGCCTATATATATAGTTTTATCGAGTTTTCAGTGAGACGAGAGATGGAGAAACCGACTGCACGTACCATGCAGAGGATGCCGTGACAGTCAAAGCGGGCTCTGGATTAGTGCCAGCGGACTGTTCCATTCCCGAGGGATCCTGACAACTCCGCGTTTGAGTTCCTCACACCCGGAGAACGTGGAGGTTTACGGGTACTGTTTAGTACAGCGCATGTCCGGACTTGTGGTTCAAAGGGTACTAAAGGCGACTGCCTGAGAGTACTCGGCCTTCGTGCTCAAGGCCAGGAGAAATATGGAGGTAAGGAGAGGGCTTAGGATAAAGTTTCACGAGAAGTACTGAAAAGAAGTGCTGAGAGTAGCACAGTACCAGCAGCAGTAAGTTCGGGATGCTACCGGGTCTGCAGCCCAGTGGCTCCTCAGTAGTGCCCTTCAGAGTGTTCTTGAGGAAGTATATGTTTGCTTTCAGATGAGAGTTTGCTCTCATAGCCAGTTTGTTATAGTTATTTTATTTTCCGGACCAGTAACGCTTGTTACTGACGTTTTTCTTATATATATGTAGGTGATAAGCACGAGATGGATGCGCCAGCTTGGACGGAGGAGCAATGAGGTCTTGTGCACACACACATGTTAGATTTCTGAATGTTTAATATTGTATTATTATGTTATTATTTTGTGAATGCTATGATTAAATGTTTGAGGCATGATAGGATATGATTAAATGAAATGAGATGATGCTAAGACATGATGATAAGAGGTGAGATGTGATCAGAGAGCGCAGCAGAAGTGTGGCCCAAGTCCTATGATGAATATACAGTATATTAAATTATGTGTGATTAAAATTGTTGATATATGTATATATATTGGTATGTATTGTTTTGACAGGGTAGACCCTAATTGCACTTTTAGGGGAGACTCTGTCAGTTTTACTTTAGAATTTTCATCGATTTTTCTCGTGATTGTGATGGCGTGAAATTTAATTTGCATGTCATTCATGTAGTACCATGTTAGGATTTTGCACATTTATTCATTCATGATGGATCGTATCTTCATCTTAAGACGCCGAGATTGGATCCGCATGAGTTAGGTTCGGGTTAGCGGACCTAACCGGGACCTGTAACATGCCGGTTCGGTTCATGAGCGTGGACCGGATTTGGGGTGTTACAGTTACAACCCTGATTCATGGACGTTACTAGGAACTAAGGTTTGGGTGTTGTTCCTAGGTTTCTCGCATCCATGAGGGGATAGCAGTGGCTATTTGAGTGGTGGAATCCGCATACCGAGGCTAACCCGTGTTATAGTTGCAGGTAACGAACTAAGGTGCACGAGGCTGCCGGGTGACCGAGCATTGCGGGATAGCATGGCATCGAGTTACGGCAGTGGATTGCGGCACATGGGTCGGTATATGTGGTACCGAGCGTGTGGTCGGGTTCGAGTCAGGAAACCTCAAGATGATGCTGGTTCGTGAGTTGGTGCGCTAGCCGGGTGCTGATCGAGCATCAGGGCTAGGCGTACGAGTGATCGGTGTATGGGTCGGAACATCGGGGTTGAGGTGCAACCTGTGTACCGAGCATGATCGATCAGGCTACCGAGCAGATGAGCGGTACCGAGTGTGTGCGAGCGTGAGCGAGCGCAGCGTGCCGAGCAGCAGCCAGGCGTGCCGAGCAGCGCACCAAGCAGCGTGGTCGTGCCGAGCAGTTTGCCGAGTTGGGTGCCGAGCGACCTTGCTGTACCGGACCAAGTATCGGTACTGGGGGCAGCACGGGCGAGCGCGTAGCGGCATGGCGCTGGTGCGTGGGCGAGTGGCGAGCGCGATGTGGGGTTGCTGATGCGTGGGCGCTGTGCGAGATCGATGGTGTGCCGATCCAAACAGCGGCATGCTGGTGCGCGGTGCGGTGCAGGTGCTTCAGCAGTAGCGATGTCCAGCGATGGATGAATGCCGATGTTTGCAGCGGTATGGATGCCGGGGAATGCAGCGGTAGACCATTGCCGGTATTGTGGCCGGTAATTGCTGGACGAGGCGATTGAGGTTGAACCAGTGGCAAGGCGATGGCTGAGGTTGAACCATGGGCTAGACTTGAGTCTAGCGGTGCAGCCAATGATCTGTTGGGAGTTTGTTACCAGAATTGGATCATATCTGGGAGAAGATTATGATTGGGATGTTGCAACTAACTTCTGGAGATAAACTAGAAGACCGTGTGATGAACCTGGACGTGGAGTAGGGCTGGGTTGCTGGTGACGCGGTGGATCTTTGCAGTATCTTTTGGAGATAAGGATGCTGACTAAGATCGGAGTTATCTTGAAGCAGGAGGATCGTGGTGTATAAATACACGGTGTGAAGGCTGGAAGAAGAGAGAGTTATCCGGAAAGGAGAGAAACCGAGGAGAGAATTCCTGAGGTGTTTGGTGCAACGTGAAGTCTTGAGTGCAGAGACATCCGGGAGAGAAGGAAACTTGTGAAGGTGCTGCAGCCGGTGCTGGTGAAGAGTACTGGACTTTCATTGGAGTTTGCTGGAATCCAGGTACACGTTGTGGGTTGCTGGTGTGTGGCAATCGGGGAGGGTTACTTGGGTTATAGTAATCCCGTGAGTTCCATTGTATTTGGGGTGCATTGGGGCGAGGCTGTGGGGGCTGTCCACAAGTCAAGCAAGTACTTGAAGGAGAGAGTAGCAGTGCTTGTAATCCTTATGTGTTATAATATAAGGTTGGGAAGTGTTTTTCCCATAATCTATTGTTTTGCTTGTTGGCTGATGTTTTAGGCAGGGAACTTCTGTATTTAGGTCGTGGTCGAAGTTTACAAGGTAGCCAGTTGTGGTAACTGGTTGCTGAGACGAGCAAGGGCAGACGACACGACCCCAATACGCATATCGGTATTTGGGGCGATTGGGTAGTTGCTGCGTGTGGTGCTGTTTGGTTCTCGGAACAGCTTATCGGTAAGGCGTGCTGAGTAACCGAGAACGCTGTATCGGTGCTTGTGTGTGATCAAGCACGAGGTGATCGAGTGAAGGGCTGATTGGAGTAGCGATATTGGGGACGGAGATTTGCTGGGATCGATACCAGTAACCTCGATGTTGTGGAGTTGGCCGAACACAAGGGTTGGTGTTTGTGTCGTTGGCTTCTGTTATTGTTCTATCTAGCGTACTTGGTGTTAGGCTGAGTGTTTTCGGAGTGGGAATATGCCGCACATGACTGATTATGATCGAAAAATTTTGGGTCCTAGAATCAACCCCATGATAGAGGTATCAGAGCCAAGGTTTACATGTAGTTGAGGGACAATTCACATTCAACAGTGGACTTTGCTGGTACAATCACATGGATACACGGTCGAGTGATGCTCTCAGGGAGAGAGTGACACGGCTGGAGGTGTTGGTTGGAGGGCCAGCCAATGGTGATGGTAATGCTCACACGATGTTTGGTCGGTTGCAAACCCTAACCGAGGAAATGGAAAGGGTTGTTGATCAGCCGGAATCCAGCAGTGTGCGAGGCAATGGAATGGCTGAGATCATGGAAAATCTCAGGGCAGGTTTGGAGGAAATACGTTCAGATGCGGCTCTTCTGAAGCGGGCGGTACTCAACCAGCCTCAACACTTTGTTGCTGACCAGGTAGCTGAAATCCTAGGAAGGCTTAAGGTGCCGGAGCCAACGAAATTCAGTGGAGTCAGATCAGCAAAAGATCTGAAGAATTTCATCTGGGAGATGTAGGAGTATTTTCAAGCTACCGAGATTCCTACTCATAAACAAGTCTCGATGGCCAGTATGTTTCTAACTGGCGACACCAAATTATGGTGAAGAACACGCACCGAAGACGACGAGAAGGTGGGACGTCCTAAGATTGAGACTTGGGAGAGTATGAGGGATGAACTCAAGAATCAGTTTTTGCTGACCAATATAGTTTGGGTGGCGAGGGAGGCTTTGAAGAAGCTCCGACAGACTAGAACAGTGCGAGAATACGTCAAGCAATTCAGCTCATGTCTTTTGGATATACAGGACATGTCAGAAAGTGATAAACTTTTCAACTTTGTGTCTGGATTGCAACCTTGGGCGCAGGTGGAGTTGAAGAGGCAAAAGGTGCAGGACTTGCAAGTAGCATTAGGTGCAGCCAATGCCCTAGTAGATCTGAAGACTGCTACTGGTCCTAGTAGAGGTGACCGAGTTTCCAAGGAAGGAAAGACAGTGGGGTGTGACGGGAGGTCATTCAAGCTGAGACCAAAGGAGAAGAGGAGAGTTTTTCCTAGGGCCAAGCCAGGCAATTCCTAGGGTGTTGAAGTGAGGCAGGTGCAGTGCTTTTCCTATGGTAGACCTCATAGGGTCAAGGAGTGCCCGAACAATCCAAAGGGGAAGATGGTGGCGATGCAGGTAGAGGAAGGTTCTGATTCAGGTAAGCCAGCTCAAATGTCTACCTTACAGGTGATAGGAGCTCTGAGGGTTGAATAGCCTAAATAGGGAGGTTTAGGGTTGATGTATGTTCCAGTGATTTTGAATGGAAGACGGGTTTCAGCGTTGGTTGACACCGGGGCAACTGACAACTTTGTTTCGACGAAGGTGTCAGATCAATTAGGACTGAAATCGAGGGTTACTACCAGCAAGATCAAGGCTGTGAATTCACCGTTGAAGCAGGTTCAAGGTGTGGCTCGTGGAGTTCAGATCTGCTTGGGGGAATTCAGTGGCCGAGCTGATTTCATGATTGTGGAAATTGATGACTTTGAGGTAATCTTGGGTAACAATTTCCTCGTGTCAGCTTGTGTAGGAGTGCTACCACACTTGGGAGGAGTGATGGTGATGACCCGGAACAATGGATGCTTTGTGCGGGGGTATGGTAAACCTACCGGGGTAGGAGATCCAAGAACTGGCGAGGAGCAGCTTGCAGCGTTGCAGGTGGTCAAGGTCAGTGAAGAGGGGAGTTCTACTCGGCTTGTAGGAATGGTATGTGGTAATCCGGGTGACCAGTCAGGGTCAGTTTCCAGGCATGGAGCCTGGAACCCTATCTAGGGTGTTGTCTTCTGTGCAGTTAGATGATAGCTGCGATGACTTGGTAGTGAAGGCCAAGGTCCCGGCCCGGGTATCAGTGAGGGTACCTAGAGGACGTGTTCAGGAGTCCGTTGGGCGAGTTGGCAAGGTGCGTGTGGTCCAGCAGGGTGTGAATATGCTGGAGTTTAGCATTGTAATCCTAGTGGGAGATTTCATGGAGGTTGCCAACGACTTCAAGAAGTACTTTAGGGATTGCAAGAGTGAGTTGCTGCAAGTGGCCAAGGGTAAGCTCTATATCATTGGTCAGGGAGTAAGAGAGCAGTCCATGGAGAAGACATGGGATATTTGGTTGGAGAAAGTTCGTTTATATTGTTGGAGTGGAATGTCGAATGCTCACTATCATCAGTTGAAGATAATGACTGATGATGAGACGCTAGAGAAATCATCGTGTTAGGAGTACCATCTGACGAAGGTGAGGTGTCGACAAGAGATCAGCTCTTTCCTGGTGTGTAAGGAATGTTCGTATTGAACAGGGTCTGTATGTCTAGAGCTTTCATGGGGAATTCACAACCATGGTCGACTAAGGCTGCTACAGATCTACGACGGGCTGATGGAGTAAGTGTTGAATCTGAGAATTAGGGTTTCACTTACCGTGTTTGGTTTGCAGGGAGGTGAATCAGACATCTCTATCTCCATTTATCTAGAGAGACAGCCACTAGATGAGGTGAGTTCGTGTTGGGCTAATTACCAGCAGTGCTTTACAGGGAAGAAGAGAAAGACAGTCGAACTAGTTAAGTTTCTAGCTGCATTGCAAAGTCTTAAGGAGTGCTTCGAGCCAGCAATTCTCGGAACCACGGGGAGTTGTTTGGACGAGTTGGATGAAGAGGACTCAGAATTTGGAGGCTGGAGCATATGGCCAATGGGAGTGTGTAGGTGTACATGCGAGGTCTGTGGCATGCCAGATCGGGGATGATGCAATGGTAGAGCTGGAACCACAGTGTGACGGGTCTATGGTACATGGAGCAGGGACGGTATCATGGGGAAGATGTGTATTTGACTTGTTACTGAAGAAGGGGACAAACCTTCCTTCCGATGAGGACATCGGCTCTCATTGGTGAGGGAGGATGTTACAGACCTGATTCATGGAAGTTACCGGGAATTAGGGTTTGGGTGTTGTTCCTAGGTTTCCCGCGTCCATGAGGGGGTAGCAGTGGCTATCCGAGTGGTGGAAACAACATACCGAGGCTAACCCGTGTTATAGTTGTAGGTAACGAACTAAGGTGCACGAGGTTGCCGGGTGACCGAGCATTGCGGGATAACATGGCGTCGAGTTACGGCAGTGGATTGCGGCACATGGGTCAGTATATGTGGTACCGAGCGTGTGGTCGGGTTCGAGTCAGGAAACCTCAAGATGATGCTGGTTCATGAGTTGGTGCGCTAGCCGGGTGCTGATCGAGCATCAGGGCTAGGCGTATGAGTGATCGGTGTATGGGTCAGAACATCGGGGTTGAGGTTCAACCTATGTACTGAGCATGATCGATCAGGCTACCGAGCAGATGAAGGGTATCAGTGTGTGAGCGAGCACAGCGTGCCGAGCAGCAGCCAGGCGTGCCGAGCAGCGTCGGCAGTGCCGAGCAGTTTGCCGAGTTGGGTGCCGAGCAACCTTGCTGTACCAGACCAAGTATCGGTACTGAGGGCTGCATAGGCAAGTGCGTAGCGGCATGGCGCTGGTGTGTGGCAAGTGGCGAGCACGATGTGGGGTTGCTGATGTGTGGGCGCTTTGCGGATTGACGGTGTGCCAATCCAAACAGCGGCATGCTAGTGCGTGGTGCGGTGCAGGTGCTTCAACGGTAGCAATGTCCAGCAATGGATGAATGATGATGTTTGTAGCGGTATAGATGCCGGGGAATGCAGCGGTAGACCATTGTCGGTATTGTGGCCGGTAATTGCTGGACGAGGCGATGGGGTTGAACCAGTGGCGAGGCGATGGCTGAGGTTGAACCATGGGCTAGACTTGAGTCCAGCGGTACAGCCAACGATCTGTTGGGAGTTTGTTACCATAATTGGATCATATCTAGGAGAATATTATGATCAGGATGTTGCAACTAACTTCTGTAGATAAACTAGAAGACTGTGTGATGAACCTAGACGTGGAGCAAGGCTGGGTTGCTGGAGATGCAGTGGATCTTGGCAGTATCTTTTGGAGATAAGGTTGCTGACTAAGATCGGAGTTATCTTGAAGCAGAAGATCGTGGTGTATAAATACACGGTGTGAAGGCTGGAGGAAGAGATCCGGAAAAGAGAGAAACTGAGGAGAGAATTCCCTAGGTGTTTGGTGCAGTGTGAAGTCTTGAGTGCAGAGACATTCGGGAGAGAAGGAAACTTGTGAAGGTGCTGCAGCCGGTGTTGGTGCAGAGTATTGGACTTTCATTGGAGTTTTTCAAAATCTAGGTACACGTTGTGGGTTGCTGGTGTGTGGCAATCAGGGAGGGTTACAAGGGTTATAGTAATCCCGTGAGTTCCATTGTATTTGGGGTGCATTGGGGCGAGGTTGTGGGGGTTGTCCACAAGCCGAGTAAGTACTTGAAGGAGAGAGTAGAGTGCTTGTAATCCTTATGTGTTATAATATGAGGTTGGGAAGTGTTTATCCCGTAATCTATTGTTTTACTTGTTGGCTGATGTTTTAGGCAGAGAACTTCTGTATTTAGGTTGCAGTCAAAGTTTACAAGGTAGCCAGTTGTGGTGACTGGTTGCTAAGATGAGCAAGGGCCAACAGCACGACCCCAATATGCATATCGGTATTTGGGGAGATCGGGCAGTTGCTGCGTGTGGTGCTAATTGGTTCTCGGAACAGCTTATCGGCAAGGCGTGCTGGTAACCGAGAACATTGTATCGGTGCTTGTGTGTGATCAAGCATGGGGGATCAAGCGAAGGGCTGATTGGAGTAGCGTTATCGGGGACGGAGATTTGCTGGGATCAATACCATTAACCTTGGTGTTGTGGAGTTGGCCAAACACAATGGTGGTGTTTGTGTCGTTGGCTTCCGTTATAGTTCTATCTAGCGTACTTGGTGTTTGGCTGGGTGTTCTCGGAGGGGGATTACGCCGCACAGGACTGATTATGATCGAAAAATTTTGGGTCGTAGAATCAGCGCATGATAGCAGCCATTGGATTGCCATATGGGATGGCAGCCTGCAGGTTGCGGCTGCCATGGCGGGGGACATTTTGGTTGCTGGAGAGATGGCGGCCTCCTGGTTGCCGTCGAATAGCAACGACGGGAGTTGTAGGCAAGTAGAGTTGTAATCATTTTATTGTGCTTGCTAAGGGGATATTGAAAAAATAAAATAAAATAAATGATTGAGATGAATAATCGGTCTCTAGTCTGTCTTTATAACACTCTGTATTTGTTGCCCGTTGCTGTTCATTTCCCTTCAAAATAGTTAATTCAAATTTAATATTTATAGGTACGTCCTCGCGGATAGATCATCTCTTAATAAGTATTAAATGTAAGATTAATTTAAAATTATATATATATATATATATATATATATATATATACAGTAAACAATCACAATTAAGAATCTCATAAATTGCATAAGAATTCTTTAAAATTATGAAAATTGCATAGTATGGCCTAAGAAAATTGGATAAGGGTGTGCCCTTTATGATTAGAAAGGGCAGTATCCTGCTCGCATATGAAACCTTAGCTACTTAATTACTACTCAAAACTAAAGTGCAAACGACATTTTGTTGTATAGCTACCCTAATGTCTTTATTTCTGTGTACATTGTTCATGTTCTTCTTTGATATTGTTTTTATTCTCTCGTCAAAACAAACTTAGGGTGTCGTAATGCAAAAAGAGTAAGAAATATAGGTTTTTTCACATCATCATTACATTTTTTGCTGGAAAAACGGCTTCTTGCAATCAAGTGCCTGAAGGAGACTGAAGATGTATTAGATTGTGTAGCCAAATCACACCCTAAATGGAGTCATCTTCTGGCAGCTGTTGATCACAGGGTTGATCAATCATTAGCTGTTTTGAGACCTAAAGCTATTGCAGATCATTGAAGTTCACTTGCTTCTCTTGGCTGGCCAGAACCTCTTTCAAAATCCAGTGTAGAGAAATCACCTTAGTTTCTTAACCCTCTTTTGTTGATGGAAGGAAATTTAAAAATAGTATCGCGAGAACTTTCTTGCCTCGTGCAGTCTGCAAGAATTTCAAATACATAGAAAGACTAGACAACTCTCTTATTTTAATCTAACGAAATCTATACTCCAACCTCTTTTAAGTAATAGAAGAGCTACTGAACCCAATGTTTGGTTATTGTTGGGTTGTCCCTCCTCCATAAATACATAAACTTATAACCTTATTTTAGACAAAAACCAAGATTTTCCAGATTTGGTTAGTTAAAAGAATAAAAATAACGTACAATGCTTTTCTTCTTTGGTTTTTTGGTTTTTGGGTTTTAGAGAAAAACTGCTGCTGCAAAGGGAGAAAGAAAATTGTGTGGATTGAAGAAAGGTGAATGTTTTGTTGAGATTGGCTTACAATCGTCAATGGTAACTTCGCCAAGTTCTTAATCTGTAATATTCTTCCTTTATTAACTTCTATGACTTTATACCAATTTTGTAGAAAGTACAGTAAATTGGTATTTGGGAGTTTGTTCTCTTGTGGATCTATTCTGTATCAAAATTGTGATATAGTGAATTTGATCTCGCTGTTTGCCCCATGGTTTTTTCCCCAAATTTGGGTTTTTCATGTAAAATTATCTTGTCTGATCTCTCTATTTTGTTTGGTAATATTCATCCTTACTTGTTGAAATGGGGATTTTGTTTGGTTAATCCCAACAAGTGGTATCAGAGCTAAGTTGTTTGCAAGTTTTGGTTGTTGATATTTGATGCCCACCAGGTGTTCGATAAAATTTTTAAGAGCTAGTTGGTGTGTCTGTGATTTATATTTCAACAAGATGGCTGATGAGAAGTATGTTAAGATGATATCTCTTAAGGGGCCTAGTAACTGGCATTATTGGAAAGGAAAAATGATTGATCATTTATATTCGAAGGATTTATTTGAACCTATCACTGGTCAAAAACTGGCAAAGGTGACAGAAAAAGACCGGAATAAGTTGGATAGGAAGGCTATGGCCTGTTTGAGACAATGGGTAGAGATGAAGTTGTGTATCATCATGTTTCTGAATTGACGTCCTCAAAAGCAATATGGGATAAACTCCAAGAAGTTTATGAGAGGAATAATGCTGGCAATAAGACCCTTTTGATAAGGAAATTGGTGACTTTGAGGTATAAGGATGAAACTGGCATAAGTGAGCATCTCAATGAGATAAAGAGTATTATTACTCAACTTGCCAGGATGAAGATGACTCTAGATGAGGTATGGCAAGTTATCCTGCTCCTCAACACTTTGCCAGAGAGTTGGGAAACATTGGTGATATCTTTGAGCAATGCTGCTCTGAATGGAAAACTCACAATGGACATGGTAACAAGCAGTATACTGAATGAGAAGGTGAGAAGAAAATCTCTACCAACTTTAGGGTCTCATGCATTAATATCAGAAGAGGCAAGAGGTAGATCGAGAAATAGAGACACAGACAGAAGGGACAAGAGTCAAGGAAGGTCTAAATCTAGAAAGCACTTGAAGTGTTATTATTGTGACAAGATAGGTCATATGAAGGATTGTTAGAAGCTCAAGAAAGACTTCAAAAATAAGGACAACAAGGATCAAGGAGAAACGAACACTAATGTTGTGCATGATGACATGGTGATTCTTTTTGATTGTGGGAATGATTGTTTGACGGTTAGTTGTGATGCTAGTTGGGTAGTTGACTCGGGAGCATCATTTCATGCAACTCCAAGCAAAAATTTCTTTGCTACCTATGAATCTTCAGATTCGGGTATAGTGAAGATGAGAAATAGTGATACTTCCAAAATTGTGGGACTTGGAGATGTGCATATAGTAACAAACACGGGTTACAGATTGGTGCTTAAAAATGTCAGACATATTCCAGATTTGAGGATGAGTTTGTTGTTAACCAGAGTGCTTGATGATGAAGGATTTGGTTCATAATTTGCACAAGGTGTGTAGAAACTTATGAAAGGTTCTCTTATTGTTGCTAAAGGGAAGAAGTGTTGCAGTTTGTATAAAACTGAGACAAGTCTAGTTCGAGGGGAGGTTAATATCTCCTCATTTGATTCCACTGCTGATTTGTGGCACCATCGATTGGGACACATGAGTGAGAAGGGACTAGAGACTTTGAAGAAGTTAAATCTCCTTCCCAACGTCAAGGACATCACAATTAGTCCTTGTGACCATAGTTTGGTCAGGAAACAATGTAGGATATCCTTTGCAAGCACAAGTACAAGGAAGTCAGAAGTTCTTGAGTTGGTACACTCTAATGTGTGTGGGCCTATGGAGGTAAAATCTCTTGGCGGTTCTATTTATTTTGCACTTTTATTGATGATACTTCTAGGAAGGTGTGGGCTTATGGCATGAAAAATAAAAGTGATGTTTTTGGCATCTTTAAGAATTTTCATGTATTGGTTGAAAGAGAAACCGGTAAGTTCTTGAAATGTCTTAGAAGTGATAATGGTGGTGAATATTATTCTGTTGAGTTTGATGAATATTGTAGCAAATATGGGATTAGGCATGAGAAGACGGTTCCTTACACTCCTCAACATAATGGAGTGGCTGAAAGAATGAACAGGACCATCTCTGAGAGGGTTAGGAGTATATTATTGTAAAGACCGAGGAAAAATAATTGATATATTCGACTCAAGCAGGGAAGGATCGAACGTTAGAGAATTAATATTAATTATATTATATTCTTTACCTGGTTAAGTCTACCCGGTTAAATATTTTATTCGCCTCTTCCTTACTGGAGCCGACATCTTCCTTGCTTGGGTAACCTTCCTATCTTCCTCTTCTTAATTTTCATGCATTCATATGTCTTTTTAATTGATAATAAGCTTGATAATCATGAGAAATCAAGTCCGAAATAAAAAATAAACAACAAGAACTAAACTGAAAACTGGAATCCCGTCCATGGCCGAGTAGTTTGAAATTTTGGCAAGATGGGCGACCGTAAAAACATTTGCAAGGCATTCCCTCACAACCCTGACGTCCTCTCTTGCTGCTGGGTCAAAGGGAGGGCTCGCCATGTCCCTGTTTTCCAAGTGGTGGCAGAATTACAGCTGGTTATGGGCGGAGTTGTAGGGAGTAGCGCTGTGGAGGAATTCTAGACATCTATACCAGTTCGCCGGCCAAGGCTCACACCGTGCATGCTCACAGTGCTTGGCCTTGACGTTGGGTTGTCGTGTAGGGAGAAGGGAAGAGTTTCCAGTGGTGCTGTTGGCCAGAAGGAGTTCAATTTGCAAACTCGGTGGTGCTGCTGGCCAGGAGTCGCGCCTTGGTGCAGAACGGAGTGGGATGTGGATAGTTGCTAAAAGGCACGAGCTTTAGGCTTCCAATTGGATTGCTAGGGAAGGGAAGCAGTTAGGGAAGGGAGTGATCTGGTTTTGGGTTGAAGAAGAAGACGCCAAGATTGGTTTTTGGGTGCAGGAAGGTTGCCTTGGATAGCTGCTGTAAAACGTGGACGTTAGGCTTCATCTTTGGCTGTTTTAATTCATTGTTGATGCTTGATTAGGATGTTTAGATAGTTGTTCAATTAGGTTGCATAGGGATGAAAAAGAAGGGCGTGATCTGAGTTGTGCCAAGGACAAAGCTGGATGAAGAGGAGGGCCGACGGGAAGAGAGGGAAGAAGAAGAAGAAGAAGAAGAAGAAGAAGAAGAAGAAGAAGAAGAAGAAGAAGAAGAAGAAGAAGAAGAAGAAGAAGAAGAAGAAGAAGAAGAAGAAGAAGAAGAAGAAGAAGAGAGAGAGAGAGAAGAAGAAGACTAACGGTGGCAAATCTGTAAATACTGGTTGATTTGATACTGACTAGTTAAAAATAATACGAGCTCATAATAAATCTTTAAAATAATTATTTTAATGGGTTATGAGTTAAAGTTACTAAACTAATTAATTATTGGACAAAATCAACATGGAGATAAGTAATAAAAATACGGTAATGATAAACGGTCGATAATTAATCGGTACACAACAAACGATTAAATTAAATCGGACAGTGATAAGTAATTAATAAAATAAAGAATTTACCTTTACCATATTAAATTTAATATTAGGTAAATAAAGTGATTATTTGAATAACGAGTCAGTAATATAGAAAATGGGCACTAGCGTCGAACCTAAATAGCATAATGAAAATAAATAAAGTTCAAAATTTTATTGAGTCGAATAATTTAAAATAATTATATTAATAATATTTTAAAATTAAAATAATACAAATTATTTTAAATAATTTAATCGTACAACTTATTTAACTAAATTACTATGAATAAGGATAGCGATTAAAGATTTAAAACCGTAAACTAAATTATCAAGATTGTGGTTAAATAATTATTGTCTCAATGGAAAATATACTAATAATAGTAATTAAATATTTGTTTATAAGTTGATAATTATTTTATTATTTGTTAAGTGTTAATTATGATCTAGATTATTAATGTAAAGTAAGATTTAAATGATTATATCACATGAATAGTTTAATATTTAATATTGTTGAAATTTAATAGTGATATATATATTAGTCATTTAGTTGCATGCATTTCTACTGGAATAAAATTATACTTATGTATAATTTTATATCCTCGTTCAGATTAGGATCATTGGCCGCAGCTGCAAGTTCGAAATATCCAGGTCCGTATAATTATTTAAAATGTTGTATTTTCCCTTGTGGACAACCTGGTTAGCCTGAGCCCAGATTCGACTACTATGCACCGAGTGTAACCGGGGTCAAGGAATTGACTCAGTCTGACATGGGCTACGCCCTTCATAATCAAATAATGGACATGATGGACTGAACCATCAGCAAATAAATTGGACATGGTGGATTGGACTTGCCAGCCAATTATGGACATGGTGGATTGGACTCACTAGCCGATAACAAACATGGCAGATTGGGCTCGCCAGCCGGTAATGGACATGATGGACTGACCCATCAGCCAATAAATTAGACATGGCGGATTGGACTCGCCAGCCAATTACGGGCATGGTGGATTGGACTCACCAGCTGATAACAGACATGGCAGATTGGACTTGCCAGCCGGTAATGGACATGATGGACTGACCCATCAGCCAATAAATTGGACATGGCGGATTGGACTCACCAGCCAATTACGGACATGGTGGATTGGACTCACCAGCTGATAACAGACATGGCAGATTGGACTCGCCAGCCGGTAATGGACATGATGGATTGACCCATCAGCCAATAAATTGGACATGGCGGATTGGACTTGCCAGCCAATTACGGACATGGTGGATTGGACTCACCAACTGATAACGGACATGGCGGATTGGACTCGCCAGCCGGTAATGGACATGATAGACTGACCCGTCAGCCAATAAATTGGACATGGCGGATTAGACTCGCCAGCCAATTGCGAACATGGTGGACTGACCCATCAGCCAATAGATGGACAAGGTGGACTAACCTATCAGCCAACTAATGGACATGGTGGATTGGACTCACCAGCCGATAACGGACATGGCGGATTAGACTCGCCAGTCGGTAATGGACATGATGGACTAACCCATCAGCAAATAGATGGACATGGTGGACTGACCCATCAGCCAACTAATGGACATGGTGTAGTGAACCATCAGCTAATAAATGGACATGTTGGAATGGTCACAACTGCCAATATTATAGATAATGATAGGGAGCTTATGGACTTGTTTTATTTAATTATACGGCTTAGTGGTTAATCACTAACGCGGAATTGCTGTTCAAATAATTTTAGTGACATGCAAGTATACACGGTCGAAACAAGTAGTATAATGATAAATTAGAGTATCGTTCCCACAGAGAGATAAATTTTCTTAAATTAATTAAAGAAAATAAAATTAAGAACAAAATAGAAATAATTGACTAAACTAAATCTAAATAATAACTTAAAATAAAAAGTGAAGTTAAAATAATAAACTCGTTCTAGAGTCGAATTTCCCTTAACATGAATTTAATCTTCATCAAATCTTACTCTTATCTTTTATTCTCTCGGATTGTTGATCTAGGATAATAATATGACATGGTGGCTCCCGCTCCTTCATGCTTCTATTATTTTGCCTCAATTTCTACCTCCCGGTGATAATTGATTAATCAACAAAATAACGCTTTAAGAATTGCCTTACAATCGCATACGGTGTTGTGTATTTTCCGACCACAACGACAAACAAGTCAAAAGACTCGTCGTATGATGAATTACCAATGACTAATCTAATTAATTTCTCCCGAAATCTAATTAAACCTCTTGATCTAAGAAATAGGTGATCAATCTATTCTTAGCATTAAGAATATGATAATTCACACAATCTGATTGAATAAAAAGTAAAAGCTTAAAATAAATTCAATTAAATTATGTTAAGTTCCACTCTTCTCTAGAACGAAATAAAACGAAATAAAGACTACTTCATAATAAAAATAGAAAATATTATAAAGTAAAAACTAATTTTTATTACGAAAAGAAAAGGATTATAAAAACTAGAACTACTTCTATTACTAAACTCCGAAGCCAAGAGATGAGATATGATCAATAACAAATGACCACCCCTTTATATAGAAGTGGAGATACAAGAATTTGAAGAGGGTGTTCAGAAATCGACGTAGTCTAATTAATTATAATGTCCCTTCAAGTTTCCAACTGTTCGACTCCATTGAACACTATACATTGTAGCCATTGGGTGGCGCCAAGTGTCATGACCAATCAATTCCAAAGCTTAATTTATTAATCTTTTTCTGCATTAAAACATCAAAATTAAGCATATATAATAAAATATTAATTAACTAAAAAAATAATGAAAAATATCACTAAATTAATAATGTTTATACCCAAGAAGTACAAAATTATATTAAAAATATGGGGAAATATTATATATTTTAAAAACTTAACAATTGCCTCTGCAGGTTAGCAGCTAGAACTAAAGACTAAGAGACGACAGGGTGGTTCTTCTACCAACTCAGGTGGTGAACAGAGAATAATCGGACTTCTCTTTTTACTTTTCTTGTGTTATAAATGTGACTATGGGAAATGGTCCAAGACTGTGGGATAATTACTTCATGCATTGTCAATTAAAACATAAGTTCTTTTGAGTTAGAAATGCTAGACTTATTTGCTTTTATATTATTCATGTAACCTTTTAAGTAACACCCGGTCCGGTTAGGACTGGTCGTTATAGGGTTAGTTTTTGTTAAATTTTGAGTAACACCTAGCCAGCAAGGCCCACAATATCGTGAAAAATGGCGGGTCGTTACAGTTGTCTTCAGCTAAGTTGCCTAAAAGCTTCTGGGGTGAAGCCATGAGCACAACTTGTTATTTAATCAACAGATCTCCCACACATGCTCTCGACAGTGACATACCAGAAAGGGTTTAGAGTGACAAAAAGGTCAGTTATTCTCATGTAAGAGTCTTTGGTTGTAAAGCCTTTGCACATGTGCCTAAGGAGCAAAGGGCTAAGCTTGACTCTAGAGCCGTGGAATGTATTTTTCTGGGATATGGTGATGATAAGTTTGGATACAAACTTTGGGATCCTACGAATAGAAAGCTGATTCGAAGCAGAGATGTAGTTTTTAGGGAGGATCAAACAGTTGAGGACTTTGGCAAGGAAGAAGTTCCTCAAACTAAATCTCAGGAAAGCTTGGAAAAAATAAAAGATCCTTTAACCTCAACTAGAAGTGAAGAGGCGGCTCATGATGACACAATTATTTCCCCACTGAGTGATGATGAGGGTGAGGATGTGCTGTCTGATGATATTTCTAATGAGTTTGTTAATGATGTTGGACAGGAACATGGAGATTCTGATCAAGGGCAGCCAACTAATGTGAGGAGATCAGCTTGTGAATCAGTTCCATCAATAAGATATCCATCATCAAAATATGTGACAATTACTGAATGTGGAGAACCAAAAAATTTCAATGAGGTCAAAGCTCATGTAGAAAAGGAAAAGTGGTTGAAGGTAATGTAAGATGAAATGAAATCTTTGCATGATAATAACACCTATGAGTTGGTGGATCTTCCTAAGGGGAAGAGAATATTGAGGAATAAATGGGTCTACAAGATCAAATATGAAGAAAATAACACACAACCAAGGTACAAGGCAAGGTTGGTGGTGAAGGGCTTCGGACAGATGAATGGTATTGATTTCGATGAAAAATTTTATCCTCTTGTTAAAATGTCTTCTATTAGAATTATTCTAGCTTTGGCTTCAAGTTTGGATTTGGAAGTTGAACAGTTAGATGTGAAGACGACCTTTCTTCATGGTGATCTTGAGGAGACCATATACATGGAGCAACTAGAGGGTTTTAAAGTCAGAAGAAAGGAACAGATGGTGTGCAGACTAAAAAAGACTTTGTATGGTTTGAAACAAGCTCCTAGACAGTGATATGAGAGCCAGATTGGCTTAGTGTTGCCTTGGGCCAGCCCGAATTGGAGTCTCCTAGAATTTCGTTATGTGGTGAGGGGGAGATGATTCGGGTGGGCTAGCCCGAATTGGAATCTTCTGGAACTTCACTATATCATGTGGGCCTTGCATGTGGTGAGGGAGAGATGATTTGGGTGACATGATGTGTGAGGGCGAGAATTTTTGGGTTTATCCCACATCATGTATAGAGGTGACTGATGACTTATATATAGGCTAATGGGAAAGCCTTATTCCTTAAATTAGTTTTTAGATTAAGAGAGGCCTATAATACTTATTGTAAATCCCGTTTGGAAGCCCATTGGACCCAACACCCAATAGCTTTGGCTTCCCAAAATTATTTTTCAAAATGGTCTGGAAAGCCTGAGTTTATCTTTGCTTTAGTGTACAAAATAACAAAGGATTTCCATGGATGATTATGTTTTCTAAAGTTGTTTGATAAGAGTTGATGGTCCTTTGAATTTGGTGACCATTTGTTGTACCTACCACTCCTCCGGTGTTTGAGAGTTGAAACTATTTTATTAACCATTTTTCAAGTTAGCCTGGGAAAAACAGTTGTTCCTTTCAAAGTAATTTTAGTGACCAATTTTGTACTTACAATTTCAAATATTCGGAGTTGAAACTATTTTGCTGACCATCTTTTAATCTGCTTGGGAAAAGTTGTTGGTCCTTTCAAATTCTGGTGACTATTTTTGCACTTGCCATTCATATTGTGTTTATGTTTCTGACTTCATGCAAGCTTGTCGAATAATATTGTGATCGACAATGTTGACAAAAAAAGATCATTCACAATACTACATGCATACATCCATATGTGGAATTATTGATACATGCAATTACAGATATTGAAAGATTTGGGCCTCTTTGTTCAAAGAACGGATCCCAAAATCATCTCAACTAATATACATAGCATACATGTACACAAGCACTAAAATAAGAAGAAAAATAGTTCCCAATAAAATCATGCGTAAAGCTACACAAATTGTGCAAAAATAGTTGACTCTTGATCTGGCGTCAATTCAATTGCTCGTAATTTCATTTCCGAACTTGTGAAACTTAAATTTCTCTCATTTCCAAATGGGTATGCTCCAGACCACTCGTCAATCCAAATAAGTCTCCCACAACGATTTTGCCTGCCCCTATATACCAACATTTTAGTTAGGGACAATGAAAAAATTAATAAATTAACAGTCATATTGCACAAACTTAAAAAACTTACAAACTTGTCTCGACATTTCCAAAGGGTCTCTCAGGATTCTCTTGTGTTCTATAAATGTAGTATTTCATGCGACCATACCCACATGCGCGAAATGGACCTCTGATAATGCTTTTGAAATTTGGCACCGTCATTATCTACCCAAAAAAGTTCAAATAGTCACATTTTATCCCAGGGTAAGTATGTAAAT
Source organism: Piper betle (assembly GCA_033002965.1). NCBI lineage: Eukaryota > Viridiplantae > Streptophyta > Magnoliopsida > Piperales > Piperaceae > Piper > Piper betle. The sequence continues at coordinate 82,926 of JAURVB010008678.1, read as the reverse complement.
TGCTAGACATTTTTAAACAGCAACCTCCAAATAGAAAAAAAAAAGAAGACTGAACAGATGAAATTTCTTTTTTTTTTGTGGGGATTATATGAAATGAGTAAAAATAAAAATTGACAAATAGGAGAAAAAAGCGAGGGGAGAAAAAAGAAGAAGACAAAAAAGATGAAATTTCTAATACAAGAAAACAATCTTTTGGGATCTTAAGTAACAAACAAAAATAAAATATGACAGAGGAGAAAAAAGCTGGAAATAAATGACTGAAAAAATGTTTTTTCTCGCCTATGTCCACATCCGAAGATCTTTTACTTCGTCGGCTTGACAGGGATGGTTGATGGAATAAGAGGTTGAGGTCGATAAGTTATGTAATGAGAAATTGACTCGTCATCAATTAACTAAACTAGTTTAATAAAATTAGATAAAATGAGTGTTAAGTGATGAGTTTTTAAAATTTGGGTAGCTAAGCAATATTTTGAATTGGTTGAGTGATTATAAGTAATTTTTTTCCCTTAAATAAATAAATGTGTGAATTATTTTATTTTGATGGAAATTAGATCTTATTAGAACTATGTAGTCTTTGGGTTCGACTAGGTTCAAATTTTTTGATATGGCTCAGTCAATTTTATCGTTTTTTTGAATGAATATATAATAATATAAATAAAAATATATTTTTAAGGCGGTCGTTACGTAGGCATAATTATGAATATATTTTTTAATTTAAATGATCAATAAGTATGATAATGGATTTATATTTGCTATGTTTGTTATATAGCCTATATTTATTAATAATATATAAAGAAAAAAATATTTTAAAGAAGAAAATATTTTAAAAAATATATTAAAATTTTATAAATATTTATCAAATTTATAGTTCTTGTCGATTGAAAAAAATAATTAGTGCAGTTATTTGAGAATAAAAATGTTGAAATAATTACATTTGATTTTTTATTATCTATTTTTAACAATACTTAATTTTAAGATAATTATTTTTTAAAATTGTAGGACATACGGGTGGACTCATCTTAGACGGGTCCGTACTCAATCCGCCTGCCGTCTTCTCCTTAAACAAAGTAAAAATGCCTCCCAAACCCTCGTCACTCTCGTTCGCCCCCCAACTTGCCGCCGCCGCCACCGCCACCGCCACCGCCACCCGACGATGTCGTACAAGCGGAAGCACGAGGAGGCGGCGACGGAGCCGGAGTCGGAGTCGGGGTCGGAGTCGGAGACTGAGGAGGAGGACATAGGGAAGATCCTAGAGCCGTTCAGCAAGGAGCAGCTGATCGACCTCCTCCGCTCGGCCGCGGCGGTCGACCCGGGCCTCGCCGCCGAGATCCACCGCATGGCCGACGTCGACCCGGCTCATCGCAAGCTCTTCGTCCACGGCCTCGGGTGGGAGACCACCTCCGACCGCCTCTACTCCTTCTTCGCCAAGTACGGCGAGCTCGAGGAGTGCAACGTCGTCGCTGACAAGGCCACCGGCAAGTCCAAGGGCTACGGCTTCGTCCTCTTCAAGCACCGCAGCGCCGCCCAGAAGGCGCTCAGGAACCCCCAGAAGCGGATCGAGAGCCGCATGACCGCCTGCCAACTCGCCTCCATCGGCCCAACGTCCAATCCCCACCACTTCTCTTCCATCGCCTCTCCCGACAACCTGGCCCGCAAGATCTACGTCGGCAACGTCAATCCGGACATCTCCTCCACCAAGCTCCACGCCTTCTTCTCCAAGTACGGCGAGATCGAGGAGGGGCCAATCGGATTCGATAAGAACACCGGCAAGTCCAAGGGCTTTGCCCTCTTCGTCTACAAGACCGTCGAGTCCGCCAAGAAGGCTCTCGAGGAGCCCAACAAGAACTTCGACGGCCACCAGTTGTACTGCCAGAGGGCTGCCGACAACAGCGGCAAGCCCCGCGGCGGCGGCGCTTCCTCCTCCGCCGGCGCCGGCGCCGCCTCGAACCCCCACTCTCAAGTCCCCTCCGGCTACAACAGCAGCAGCAACAATGGAGGCGCCGCGGCGGCGGACACCACCGCGGCCTTGTTCGGCCAGGGTCTCCTGGCCGGCGCCATACCCTTCAACCAGGCGCTGCAGGCCAACCCTGCCGCGCTCGCCGTCTTGGCTGCCGCCGGCCAGAACCCTGCCGCCTTCGGTGTGCCACCGGCCATGCTCATGAATCCTGCGGCGTTGGCTGCTGCCATGGCTCCCGGCGCCGGCAATCCCCAGATGGTGACGCCCGCTGCGTTGCAGGGTTATGGAATGGGCGCCGGCGGTTACCACAACTCCGGCTATCAGAACATGGTTTATCCCACTGGAGCTGCCGCACAACCATCGAACTCTTTCCAAGGAAGTGCTGCTTCTTTCCAGGGTAACACCATGGTGCCGGGTAGTACCCCTGGTCCGAGGCCCTCGGGAGTTGGTGCTCCTCCTGGGTATGGGACTCCGCGTTAGGCAGGTAAAAATTCATATTACGGCTATTTCTTCAAGTTTGTTTTCCCCTTGATTTGGTATTTTATAGTTTTATAGCTGATTCATCGCGCTAGGCAGGTAGGTAAAATTTGTTGTTGAGACTTGGAGTCGAAAGTGTTACATCAATTCATATTACAGCTATTTCTCCAAGGCTTTTTTTCCTTGATTTGTTATTTTATAATTTTATAGCTGATTCATCGCACTAGGCAGGTAGTTAAAATTTGTTGTTGAGACTTGGAACCAAAAGTGTTACATCAATTCATATTACAGCTATTTATCCAAGGTTTTTTTACTTGATTTGTTATTTTATAGCTTTATAGCTGATTCATCGCATTGGACAGGTTGGTAAAATTTGTTGTTGAGACTTGGAATCGAAAATGTTACTTTTGTTCTTCATGATTCATATCATAAAGTGGTTGTTTGTTTTCATCATGATTCATATCAAAATCATATCTTCAAGCTTTTATATTTACTTTATTATTTTGTAGTTTTATAGCTGATTCATCCGTCTAAGCAGGTTAACTTTATTTGTAGAATTAAAACTGAATCATCATCTCTTCTGTTCTTCATGGTTTATATCATTATGTGATCTCTTTGGTGTTTGTTTTCATCACGATTCATATCAGACCTATTTATTTATGTTTTCATACTTGCCTTGTTTTAGATTTATAGCTGACTTCTAATTATGGATTTTGTTTTCTTAGTTTAATAATTCGAGAACGTGGTTAGTCGTGTGGTTTAAAGGACTGGATGGATTTTGGCTGGCGCTGAGGCTGATGATGCGATCGGATGTGCTTGGATTAATCGAAATGGAACTTATTTTAGATTTTAAATTTTCTTTTTTAGTTTTTCTTTTTACTCTTTTGATAAGCAAGGAATGTAAGAAGTCGCAGATTCAGACTATGGATTTGCTAGTATTTTGACTGACTTTTATCTGTGGCCCATGTTGCTTAAATCTTCCTTCAATATTAGTTTCATGGCTTTGGAGTTTAAGAGTGGTTTGAAAGATGGTTTCCTTGTCTTCCCACACATGAAGCTTTTGCTTTGGAGTACACCTTTGTTTTGAGACACATAATTTCGTTTAGCAGTTTTGGATTGATGGTGAACAACTGTTGCCGGGTGAGGGTGTTTGTTTGTCTCAGATCTTCTCAACAATTCATCCACAACGATTTTGTGAACATACCTGAACTCTATCATTCTTAACGCTGCTTTCTAATCCTGGTAGCTTATTGCTGGCTTCTATTTGGGGATTATAATCCTCTTGTAAGTTCTTATATGTGATTCTCAGTTTGAGACATTAGGCTTCCCTATGGAGATGACGAAGATTGCATTTCTCGCCCTTACCAGAATTATGACTATGGGTCAGCAAAACAATGGCCATTTACCTCATGAATGGAGGTCATTCAAGTGGGGAATGATGATTGGCAATCAGCCTTTTTCTAGGGAATAATCAAGGACAATGGGGATTGATGATGTAAGTGCCATTGTACAAGTTACGTCCTTTTCATGATAATTGAATTTGTTGGTCTATTTAAATCACATTTTCACTTAACTATGTTCATTCGGAGTGGATTTTCAATTCTTTATAAAGCACATATATCTACATTATATTTCCCATCCTAATTCTTATTAAAGTTCGCAGTTTGGTTTTAAGGCTTAAAGGTGGGGTAATTATCTTCATAGAGCAGGTGAATATTTATGGGCCCTGTTCATCTGTTGTGTAGAACTTAATTTGCAATGATTATAAATTTCTTGTTTCATGTGTATTACTCTTTTTACCATTGTCATTGCCTTCTATTTCAAAAAGTTAAAGAATTTCATGTACAAATTAGGTACTATTATATATTAATGTGAATTGTCTATGCATGTTTTGAAGAGTACTGTGAAGTAGCATGAAAGTACTCTCTGATTTTATTCGAGCTTATCATATAGTAGCATATGGATTGAACAGTGATAATTTCTTTTCCCATTTAGTATGAAAGGCATTTGATTAGTTTCACTGTGGTTGGGTTTTAGTTTTTCTTGAATACTTGAGCTTTAGCAAAGCAACATAAGTAGCCATCTTAAATCCATTTTGAACTGTGAACAAAACTAGATGGTCATTTCAATATCATGCATTAGCTGATTAGCATAAGAATGTTTAGAATTAATAAATTTAAAATGTCAAATAGAATGAGTATCTGAAAGTAATAAACTACTAACCTATATCTTTGAGTAATTATGTGTAGTAGTAAATGTCTACAGGGTCATTATCAACTGCTTAATTTCAACTTGTCTCACCATTGAAACTTGGAGTGAGTTCATATATTTGTCCATGCATATAAACAGTCCATAGCATTTGAGTTCTATTGCAGTCTGATCTAAGTTTGACCACAAACTTTGGCAAATTGTGTTTCATAGGCAGTTGGTTGTCCATTTTTGTGGATTTTCACATATTGCCGACCTTGTAAATTGGTGAATGTATTAAAGAACTTGGGTATGCTTGATAGATGATTGTTCTTCTTAGTTCTATCCCATGGATTTTAAATATTAATCTATTTTTTTACTCTTTCCTTACAGTATTAATATGCATTAGATTAGAGTGAAAAAACTTTCATCATTTATTCTTTGTTTCCGTGGTCTTTGAAGTGCTAATGTCTAGGCTTTTTATGATGGATAATTTAGTTATTATATTTCTTAATTATATTAGAAGTGTCTAATTTAAGATTTTCTAGTACCACTAGTATTTGAGTCTTATAATAAGTTAGAGTCAATGCTTATTTGGATTCCTATTTGAGTCATATTAAGTTGTTTCTTATACAAGTTGGAGTCTTAATTATTTTTCTAGTTCAAGTAGGATTTTCTTATGTATTCTTTCTATAAATACAAGCATTGTAGGCTATTTATCACAATCCATTATTATTGAATATAAGAATATTTTTTCTTTGTTGGGTGCTATCTATGCTTTGTGCTACTCCTTGTTCATATTGTTTGTGATTTTGAGTAAGATTATGGAGAAGAGGAATCTGTGTGAACCTTTTAATACTAGTTATTGTGCATTAGTTTGCATCACTTTTCTTAGCTAGTGTACTTACGAACTTTTTTCTATGAAAAATTTAGGAGTTACTATTCTTATGAACTTGAGATATGACCTTCTACCCTGCATGGCATGTTATAACGTTCAACCATGTTTTTATGTTAATGGTTTTTCATCCATGAGTAATGTATTTGTTGGCAAACTTGACAGCTATAATTGTTCAAATTCTTTAACATGGCGCTGAATGTTTGTTTTTTATTTTTGGCTTCATCCATCAGTAAGGGATTTGCTTGTCCATGACCAGGAAAATTTTCCCTGTTGATCGGCCAGTACTTCGCACAAAAGAGTCCCCATTTACTGGTTGACCGACCAGCAAATTGGGATATGGTCGGATGCTGATCCTCTCACATGTAACGGAAATGGCATGTTATCAATATCCCCATTTTTGACATTTTTAAGAGGTCAGTTACAATTTCATTTCAAGGTGCTATCTCCTTCACGGCGGAAGGGGATTAGCGTCTGACCATATATTAGTATGTTGGTCAGCGACCAGCTAATTGGGGCTCCTAATAAATGTTAAAAAGGATATTTCGGAGGTATATTTATTAGATGAACAGTTTCCTGTGGACATTGTTGAATATTGGCCGATCAACCAGGAAAAGAAAAGCTAAAAAATCTTTTGTCGATAACCTGCAAATCTCAGCTCTCGATGCCTATTACTATTATTTCTTTTTGACGATTGACCAAGGGAATGACACTGTAATGATATATTTCTCTTTAGAAAAAAAGAACAAAGAAAAAAAAGGAAAGAAAACGCCAGATATCAATAATGGCATACTAAGAAATGTTATTCTTTGGCTGTGATTTGTTGGTATCTTTCTAACGGCACTTGTTTGTTATGTAGGACACCTTGTGTTTGGATTCCCAGGAAGATTGCTAAGTGCTAGATGAGGATCAAGTAGGCTTCAACATGTTAGGGAGAATTTTCTTGGAACTGCAAAGGTCATTTTTTATTTAACGCCTTGGAAGAGCATGAAGCACCATCTAAAGGTGACTGCCTTGGTGGCATGGTGGGCATGAAAGGGTCTATTTGGAAATGTTCTTTTCTCGCCATCATTAAACGTGAATATATTTCCTTTCATGCAATGAACTTTGCACTGTCTATGGTGTCTATAGTTTACAGGAGTAAGGTCAACCAACTTGGAACAAGTAGGGAGATTGGACGTGACAAAAGAAAATATGCATGGCGTCAGTTACATTTTCTATAATTGATCAGGAGATAAGAAAAAGCATTTGCAAAAATAAATTTACGGGGTTGGGTGTAACATAATATTTTCTAATCATAGTTAAATATTTTTTTAGATAATACAGGTTAGGTTCTAAATAATCACTGAGATTCCGTTTAAAATTAGATAATTATTATGCAAGGGACTTGTAAAATTGGATTATTATTTACATCTGTATACTTGAGTCTTTGTTGAACTGGGATATTCGACCAAGCTCTTGATTAAAGGTTTTAGCTTTGAATATGAATGGAAAAAATAAATCAAAAGTGAAAACGTTACACTAGAGGAACAAGATGATCAAGTCAAGCGGTACAATAAAAGTGATAAAAAGTATTATATTTTATGTAATTGAAACAAGAATTTAATTCAAGCAGGGTAATCGTTTTAAATTGAACTTAATTAAAATTCGTTCAAATTTGTCAAAGGTATCGAAAAAAGGTTCTGTGAACAACAAAGAGGAAGATGTAGATAATATATTTTATTGAGGCAATCACATTTGTTTTGGTAGATAGGCCTTTAAGCTCTCCACTTTGCATGGATTATATCTAGACAAATAGAAGCAGGCCAACAGGTTAGCACAAAAAACGTGTCACGGGAGAAAGATTGTAAAACCTGGTTATGGCACAATACATGCGTCACGAGGAAGTTTTGTAATCTGGGCTTTCTGTCAAACAATTTTAGTATCGGTTTTTGCGACCCGAATCAAGTTGCAGATTCAACCCTTTTACCATATGCATATATATATATTATGTGTGTGAACCTCGGCCTTGGTCTCCTGGACATTACACTATCCCAACTCTTGTTTTCAATTTTCACTTAAGTTGAATTTAGTTAAGTTTTGGATCATGTCTCTCGTGAGTCTAGGGTGTTTGTTGTGTGTTTCAACCCCATTTAGATGATCCCAGGGCCTGCGAGACCCACAACCCACAAAGTAGTTCCCAAAGTTGCCCCAGCCATCTTAGGGTGGAAACCCAAAGTGCACGTAAAGGTGTTATAAAAACCATGATTTTTATTACAAAACTCGAACCTAAATATTATAAAATAAATATAGATGAATCGATATGGTTGGTTATCAAGTCGACTGGTCATGGTTCGACTTAAGGTCACCTAGAAAATACCTATTCATGAATGGATGATGAGGTGTGAGAATTTAATGAAGGGGTCGTTGAACCTAGGAAATACCAATGGATGATAAGGTGTGAGAATTTAATAAAGGGGTCGTTGAACCTAGGAAATACCAATGGATGATAGGGTGTGAGAATTTAATGAAGGGGCTCGTTGAACCTAGGGAATACCAATGGATGATGGGGTATGAGAATTTAATGGAGAGAATGGTTGAAGTGTATATATATGCAGGAGGAGGGAGTATTTCATCCCTCATCTCTGTCCCAGGCGACCTCCGCATTACTGTGTAAGTATTTCATCCCTCATCTTATTTGTTTCCATTAGGATTCTTGCATGCAAGGTTTGTTGAAGACGCCCTGCCAAGTTGCTAGATCTCCAGCGTCTTATGCATGGGGTTCTTGTCGATTGCTTAGTTGTTTTGTAAATGGACATGTTAATAATTAAATTATCAATTAGATAATGGGGATTTAGATAATGATAATTAATAATTAATTATCATTAGAATTGCTAAAAATTTAATAAGAAATGAAGACTAACATGAACTAATTACATCATTTAAAATTGATAGTATATTAGTCATGTAAGTTGCATGTAGGATCATGCAAAATAAAATTATACTAATGTATAATTTTATGCCTTTATTCAGATTAGGGTTCACGGGTCACAGTGAGACGAAATCACAAGTCAGGTACGTATAATAGGTAGAACATCGTATTTTCCTTATTGGTAGCCTTGGTCGGCCTGAGCCCAGATTCGACCACCATGCACCGAGTGCAACCGGGGTCAAAGAATTGACTCAGTCCGACACGGGGTCGTATTATGTGCGTAAATTGTGTAATGCATTGATATTGTTTTGGAGTAGTGATAGCCGCCCCATAAAAAGGCTACATCTGGGGTGAGCGAGGCACAACGATTCCTCCATCGCACTGGAGTGCAGTGATAGCCTCCCCATAAAAAGGCTACGGCCGGGGTGTGTGAGGCACTGGCACTAGAGTTGGCGGTGAGAGCTTCCCCACAAACGGGGCGTAGCATTCACCTGAGTGCAGTGATAGCCTCTCCATAAAAAGGCTACGGCCGGGGTGTGTGAGGCACTGGCACTAGAGTTGGCGGTGAGAGCTTCCCCACAAACGGGGGCGTAGCATTCACCTGAGTGCAGTGATAGCCTCCCCATAAAAAGGCTACGACCAGGGTGTGTGAGGCACTAGCACTAGAGTTGGCAGTGAGAGCTTCCCCACAAACGGGGCATAGCAATCACTTGAGTGCAGTGATAGCCTCCCCATAAAAAGGCTACGGCCGGGGTGTGCAAGGCACTGGCACTAGAGTGCAGTGAAAGCCTCCCCATAAAAAAGCTACGGCCGGGGTGTGCAAGGCACTGGCACTGTGATAGCCTCCCCATAAAAAAGCTACGGTCGGGGTGTGCAAGGCACTGGCACTGGCGTGCAGTGATAGCCTCCCCATAAAAAGGCTACGGCCGGGGTGTGCGAGGCACTGACACTAAAATTGGTAGTGAGAGCTTCCCCACAAACGGGGAGTAGCAATCACCTGAGTGCACTGATAGCTTCCCCACAAAAAGGCTACGGCTGGGGTGTGCGAGGCACTGGCACTGGAGACGGTAGTGGTAGCCTCCCCACAAAAGGGCTATGGCCAGGGTGTGCGGATCATAGCGGATACCTCCTCTGCATTGTTTTAGAGTATAGCGGAATCTCTCCACCGCATATTAAAATAAACATAAAGAAATAGTGGAATGTACTTGATTTGTTTTATCTATTATACTACTTAGTGTTGTAATCACTAACGCGGAATTGCCTCCGCAGGTGTGCAGATATGAAAGTAGGTGATTGACAACCAGGGCATGGAGCAAAATAAATATGAGGACTCCTTTTATTATTTATTTGAGAAATAAGTGTGGCTACTGGGAAATGGTCTAAGACTGTGGGATCTTTATATATGTTTTTGTTAAATAAAAATGTTAGTCATATTTGCTTAATTGTGAGTAACACCTGGCCAGCTAGGCCCACAATGTTGTGACAAATGGCCGGGTCGTTACAGGTGTCCTCCCAGCACCCTTGCACTAGTAGAGTTTAGGGTTAAGGGTTTTGTTTAAGGGCGCAAAGGCATTAGCACAAGGCCCTTGAGCCTAAATTCGAATTTCCCTCCCCTCACAGCTAGCATAAAGGTGTTGCACCAGCGCCCTTCTCTTGACATGCTGTTCGTTTTACCTTTGACCTGCATGCATGGTTTTCAGATTTTTGTGGTCCGGCTTGCAGAGGTTAGTGCGAAGGCGCTAGGAAAGTGCCCTTGCGATGGAACCTTTTCCCCTTTCTATAAAAACTCTCCTTCTCCCCCATTTTTCATCCTTTGCCTCTTCTTTGCTCCATCCCTTCCCTTGCTCCTTAGACTGTTCTCATCTTCTCTAACCATTCCTCACCTCCTATAGCCCCTCCAAGCTTGGCCAAGACCCTAGAGTGGTAGGTCTTTGAGGTTGGATGCCCAGAGACCTACTCTAGGAACTAGTTGAAGTAAAGTTCCTTCCCTTTTAACTCATTTCTATAATTTTGTGCTTCTATTAGTGTAGATTCTAGCTTGTATGTAAATTTTGCACACTTATCACATGTATATATGTATGATAGAAGTTTTTAGGCTTTGAAATCATTGCATTTGTATGTTTATAAAAATAGTTAGACATTTTTTATTGATCCATTGCCTTTGACGTACACAATTTTAGTGTAAATTCGTATCTCAGGCTACAAATGATATCTTCACATGATCTTGGTCTTATTTTGTCCAACAGAAGTAGATCTACAAATTATATGAAGCATGTTTCACATGTATTAGCATCTATGAGCATGAATGAGAATCAAAATTGGCAAAAGGTGGTGACTTTATTGGTTTAAATAGCATGCGCGCCACTTTCTCCAATTTTCCACCCTATTTTAGGTCATATTTGGATGTAATCTTTTACATGTTTATAGCTTAGGATGTTAGATTGTTCGTACTAAATCGCCATATTAAAATGACCTTATTAAGAGCGTGAACAAAACCCCTAAGTGTGTTGTGCGTTTGTTGTGTTGTTGATGTGCTATGTCATGCTTTGTGATTATGCTCCTCAGTGTGCTAATTAAAAATTATTAATAAAATGTGCATAAATTATGGATGGACTCACTAATTGCCTATTAGAAACTTGTAAGTTTTTATATTAATTAAAAATTATTTAGATGGTTAGTCGATTTGGTTATGTGGATTGTGAGGGAACATAGGGTGAAACCTAGGGGTGTAAATGAGCCGAGCCAAACCGAGCCGAACCGAGCTGGGTTGTTTTCGAATTCGACATGATTTTTTACAAGCCTGTTCGAGTTCATTCGAGAGCTCGATGTGCCTTTGATTTATTATAGTTCGAGCAGCTCAACCATAATTTATTGTGTTTGGGCTTGGTTCGTGTTCGGCTCGCTTTCTTTTCGAGTCGAGCAAATGTTCGTATTCGGCTTGGCTCAGTATGTTTTCAATTGTGTTCAGCTGAGCTTAGTTCGTTCCTTCAGCTCACTAATTTAGGTCACCACTCACTCACCCCTTTATTTTGTCTCAATGGTGGGCGGCGCCCAAACTAGACCTCTTCTTCCTGGGGAGTTCCTATCTTCTCCCTGCAAGGTTGCAACAACCTTGTCTGCTGTCAATGGCGGCCAACTTCTGGACACAACCTCGTCGGCTTTCAATGGCTGCCAACTTCTGGACCTCTTCTCCCTGGGGAGTTCCTATCTTCTCCCCACAAGGCTGCAACAACCTCATCGGCTTTCAATGGCGGCCAACTTCTGGAATTTGGATCTCTTCCCATTGGTATGTGCCCTCATCAAAGTCTATCCCCTTTTTTCATTCTCTTTCTCAATCTTTCATATGCCAACAGTATTTTTTCCTTGGAAAAGTTTTATTTTGTTATTGTTGTTAGCAAACAATTGTTGGATCCAGAAGAGGTGACATAGTAATATACTAATAGTAAGATAATAACCACAGAAAAAAACAAGCATCAGAATATAAATATAAATGAAAACCTTCTTGATGATGTGAATTACAATAAAAACCATCACAAAACATGTAAAACCCGCGATTTGAGTCAGGGTTTTATATTCAGAACCGGTCAGTTCGATCGTTATTTTCGAGTTGAGTATGTTTCAGAACACGTGTATTGAGCTGAAGCTAGTCATGTGTATGAGCCATGAGGGTCATGCGTACCCAAGTATATGATGACAACATCATGAACACAGCAAGAAAAGAATGAATTATTAGAATATATGAGAGTATGTCAGGTATTTTTTATTTTTATATATAGTGGTTCGTAGAATTAGTTTTAGGCCGTTTACCGCATTAGGAGTCGTTACGGGCAGTTTGCCACCGAGCCTTTTCTTCCACCCCCCCCCCACGTCTACTTCCCCAAACCTTTGCCGCGCCGCCCCTTTTCACTTGTTGTCGCCGCCGGCCTGCTGCCGATCATCGCCGCTAGACTTTGCCATGGCGTTGCCGTGCCGCTTTGAGTGCCCCGGCCTTCGTCTAGTCTCCACGACAACGGAATTGCCACACCTAGCGACGCGCTTGCGTCATTGATTCTGCCACTGGCGACCGTTGCCGCCACGATCAGGAGTTCACCTCAACACCCTCGACTCTCTAGCGACTTTCCTTGACCAGATCGGAACCCAATGCTGACGAGGCTGATCAGATTTCTTCACCCATTGCTGTCCCCCCTATTTTAGCCATTTTCTGGTGAGCCACCACCTCTGCCGATGACGTGACATCGTAGACGCGCCGGGCTCACTGAGATGGTTCCAATGGTATCCAATACCTCTGCTATTCCTCTAGTAGATGTGGCCGGTGACTAATGCCGGAAAATTGCCGGCAAGTTGCCGAAAAACTACTGAAACCACCAAATTATTACCACAAAACCAGATTCACTGGAATTCGGTGGATCTTCCGTAGAACTCATCCAGTCGAACCTGATCGATCTTTGGACGCCAACAAGCGTCGAATTCGAGTTCTAAGGCATACGAGAAAACCCTAGTTATCACCGATTGTCGACTACGAGAGGCATAATTACCTCCAATTTAATTATCTAAAACTGATGATTGTTAGTACAGTATGTCAGGATTGATTAATTGATGTGATTAATGCCTAATTATGGATGAAGTGATAAGTGGCATGATTTGATTAATAGTAAATGAATGTTAAGTGATCTAATGAGGTAAATTGAATCTGAGCATGCTAATCGACTACGACGTAACTTAGAAAAACATAATAAAATTGGTATGAATAGAATGAGTTAGAATTACTTTCACATTTATGATTATTTGACTATTGATGGATGTTGTTTGATTATGTGGTGTGTAATGTTCATGACGAGTTGATGCATCATTCAGTTAGCGGGCGTTAGCTTCTAAATTTGATGTGTAGGTATGGAGTATGAGCTCGCCGCCTAGGCGTGATGACATGCTTGTAACTTCTACCAGGTTCATTTAGGACTCATCTTTGTTTTACGCTCTCTTCTATTGTATGTTTATTTTATATTTACAGGACGGGTTAAGTGGTGTTTTATCAGATCCCACTTAATTCGGGCCATTTAGCCGAACAATTTTTCAGATTAATAAACCCTCAAGGATGAGATCCCTCAAGGATGAATTTGAAAACAAGATCCACCAAAAGTTGCTTTCGGGCCTATTATATAAATCCCTTCCCAGACCTATATATATAATTTTATCGAGTTTTCAGTGAGATGAGAGGTGGAGAAACCGACTTGCACGTACCATGAGCGGATGCTGTGATAGTCAAAGCGGGCTCTGGATTAGTGAGCGGACTATTCCATTCATGAGGAATCCTGACAACTCCGTGTTTGAAATCCTCACACCCGAAGAACGTGGAGGTTTACAGGTATTGTTTAGTATAGCGCATGTTCACACTTGAGGTTCAAAGGATACTAAAGGCGACTACTTGAGAATACTCGGCCTTCATGCTCAAGGCCAGGAGAATTATGAAGGTAAGGAGAGGGATTAGGATATACATGTAGTGCTGGACATGAGAAAAAAGAAATAAGAAAAATGCCAAAAGAGACATCAACAAAGGAGAAAGTTCGGGATACTATTGGGTTTGCAGCCCAGTGGCTCCTCAGTAGGTGTTCTTAAGAGAGTTCATGAGAAGTATATGAGTGTTTTCTTTCATATGAGAGTTTGCTCTCATAGCCAGATTGTTATAGTTATATTTTGGCCCAGTAACGCTTGCTACTGACGTGTTTTTATACTATATGTAGGTGTTAATCACGAGTTGTATGTGCTAGCTTAGACAGAGGAGCACTGATGTCGCTTGCACACATGTCAGTCGATAGAGTGGTTAATATTGTGTTTATGATGTTATTATATTGTGAATGGTGTGATTAAATGCTTGAGACATGATGATGTGACATGATTGAATGCTAAGACATGATGGCAGGATGTGAAACGTGAATAGATTGCATAGGTGGGCTGAGACCCAAGCTTCAAAATGAGCATACAGTAAATTAGATTCTGTGTGAATAAAATTATTGATATATGCATATATGTTTATATATATTATTTTGGGGGAGACTCTGTCCGTTTTATTTCAAAACTTTATTGATTTTTATCGTAATTGTTGTTGGTGTGTAAATTAGTTTGCATGTCATCCATGTAGTATCATGTTAGGATTCTGTGCATTCATCCATGCATGATGAGTCATATCTTCATTTTAAGATGCCAAAATTAGATCTAGACGAGTTGGGTTCAAGTTAGCTGACCTAACTGGGGCCTGTAACATGCCGGTTTAGTTCACGAGCATGGACCGGATTTGGGGTGTTAAAGAATTGGTATCAGAGCGACTCTCTGTTGATTAAGATGCAAGATACTTTTATAATTGATGTGCGTGCAAGGACTGCTCCGAGTCAAGCTGGCAGGTATGTTTCTGTCTATTTTCTTTACATGCAGATTTTTCTTCGTAAGTTGTTTGGATAACAGTGCCTTAAAGACTTGATCAGAAATATGGAACTTACCTTAGTTGAGCTGACAGGTCATTTTTATGGATTTTTATTATGATATCAAACTCCTAGGCAGAGGTGGAATGGGTATAAGATCCCATCTTATATGTAAGAACCGTGAAAATATGTGAAAATTTTTATTTCAAGACTTGAACCTAAGTATTATGAAATATTATTTTCGATGAATGGATATGGTTGACCAGTCACGGTTCAACGTAAAGCCAAACCCTAACCTTAGAGAAGACGAATGGCCAAACTCTGGCATTAGGGAAGACGAACCCAACTTAGAGAATACTGATTCATGAACGGATGATGGGGTAAGAGAATTTAATAAAGGGACTCGTTGAACCTAGGGAATACCTATACATGAATAGATGTGAGAATTTAATTGAGGAACTCGTTGAAGCATATATATATAGGAGGAGGGGGTTAGGGAGAAAAGGCAGTCCACTCATTCTTGCCTCCTCTCCAGTGCCTTTCCATTGTGGTGTAAGTATTTCATACTTCTTCTTAGTTTCTTTTCCATTAGAACTCTTACATGCATGGTTGCAATGCATAAATTCATTGGAAATACCTTGCTAAGTTGCTAGAACTTTTTGGTATAAATTGCAATAGGTCTTTGGGTGTTGAGATATTGTATGGTTCCAAATTAGATGGCAGATATGAAATTCATGTTTGACTAGTTTCAAGAAACCCTATTTTTTTTAGCCGCACTGTTCAAAATCTAATAATGGGCATGTCAGAATGGAACGGACAGTCCATAAATAAATATCGGCCAATAGGGGGTACGGTGGAATGGACCCATCGGCTCAACCTAATACAGTGGTACGGTGGAATGGACCCATCGGCCTATAGGGAGTACGATGGAATGGACCCATCGGCTCAACCTAATACAGTGGTACGATGGAATGGACCCATCGGCCAATAGGGGGTACGGTGGAATGGACCCATCGGCTCAACCTAATACAGTGGTATGGTGGAATGGACCCATCGGCCTATAGGGGGGTATGATGGAATGGACCCATCGGTCAACCTAATACAGTGGTACGGTGGAATGGACCCATCGGCCTATAGGGGGGTACGATGGAATGGACCCATCGGCTCAACCTAATACAGTGGTACGGTGGAATGGACCCATCGGCCAATAGGGGGTATGGTGGAATGGACCCATCGGCTCAACCTAATAAGTGGTACGGTGGAATGGACCCATCGGCTAATAAGGGGTACGGTGGAATGGACCCATCGGCCAATAGGGGGTACGATGGAATGAACCCATCGGCCAATAAGGGGGCACGATGGACTATCAGCCTAATATTTTATAGTGGCACGGTGGACTAACCCATCAGCCAATAGAACTACATCGAGCTTGATCCCGACATGGGTATGTAGGCTAATCAAGATTATTTGATTTCAGCTCAAATAAGGTAGAATAAAAGTATGATAGGATAGTCAGGTTAGGAGAATGGGTAATAAATGGGACTTCTTTTTATTTTGTTTTGAGTTATAAATGTGGCTATGGGAAATGGTCTAAGACTGTGGGAACCATTATTTTATAACTTATTACTCGGCATTTAGTAGTTTTATTTTGGTAACACCTGGCCAACAAGGCCCACAATATTGTTAAAAATGGCCGGGTCATTACAGGTGGCATCAGAGCAAGGTTTCCCAAAAGCTCACATCTTATGACTCAAGTACCTTGTTGAAAAGTGCAATAATTATCTTCAGGAGGAAGCATCTTATTGGTGGAAATCCATGGAAAAGACCACCTTTTATCGCCGTGAGATCTCATCCATCTCATGGGCGGAATTTATAATAGTTTTCAATGGACAGTATTTTCCCGAGTCCGTTGTCCAACAAAAAGCACTAGAATTCGCCACTCTAGCTCAGAGGGAAGATTCTGTCCGGGAATATGCCAAGAATTTCTTGCAATTGGAACGATTTGCACCTGGGATTCTGACAACTGATAAGGCTAGAGCGGACAAATTCTTCTGGGGGTTGAAGCCCGCATTGAGGAGTAGGGTTGCTACTGCACCAAGAGGCACTATAACAGAAGTGATCGAGGCAGCCACCACTCATGAGTTGGTGTACGAGCATGACCGTGCACAGAAACAAGGAAAGGCTAAGAATTTCCAAGGGGACGTAGAGGGGAACCACAAAAGGAAGTTTGAGGAGATTCTACTTAGACAATGTAAAAATTGCAACAAGACGCATTCCGGGCAATGCACTGAGCCCCGTCGGTGCTACAATTGCGGAAGGACGGGACACATACATAAGGACTGTCTTCAGCCTTCGAAGCAACAACAAGAGCAACCTGAGGTTCCGAAGATATAGTTAATCATGATCATCCTGTTGATGTTATAATATTTTGGGGACGAAATATTTCTAAGTTGGGGAGATTGTAAGAACCGTGAAAATATGTGAAAATTTTTATTTCAAGACTTGAACCTAAGTATTATGAAATATTATTTTCGATGAATGGATATGGTTGACCGGTCACGGTTCAACGTAAAGCCAAACCCTAACCTTAGAGAAGATGAAAGGCCAAACTCTGGCATTAGGGAAGACGAACCCAACCTAGAGAATACTGATTCATGAACGGATGATGGGGTAAGAGAATTTAATAAAGGGACTCGTTGAACCTAGGGAATACCTATACATGAATAGATGTGAGAATTTAATTGAGGAACTCGTTGAAGCATATATATATAGGAGGAGGGGGTTAGGGAGAAAAGGCAGTCCACTCATTCTTGCCTCCTCTCCAGTGCCTTTCCATTGTGGTGTAAGTATTTCATACTTCTTCTTAGTTTCTTTTCCATTAGAACTCTTACATGCATGGTTGCAACGCATAAATTCATTAGAAATACCTTGCTAAGTTGCTGGAACTTTTTGGTATAAATTGCAATAGGTCTTTGGGTGTTGAGATATTGTATGGTTCCAAATTAGATGGCAGATATGAAATTCACGTTTGACTAGTTTCAAGAAACCCTATTTTTTTTAGCCGCACTGTTCAAAATCTAATAATGGGCATGTCAGAATGGAATGGACAGTCTATAAATAAATATCGGCCAATAGGGGGTACGATGGAATGGACCCATCACCTCAACCTATTACAGTGGTACGGTGGAATAGACCCATCGGCCTATAGGGGGTACGATGGAATGGACCCATCGGCTCAACCTAATACAGTGGTACGGTGGAATGGACCCATCGGCCAATAGGGGGTACGGTGGAATGGACCCATCGGCTCAACCTAATAAGTGGTACGGTGGAATGGACCCATCGGCTAATAAGGGGTACGGTGGAATGGACCCATCGGCCAATAAGGGGGCACGATGGACTGACCCATCGGCCCAATATTTTATAGTGGCACGGTGGACTAACCCATCAGCCAATAGAACTACATCGAGCTTGATCCCGACATGGGTATGTAGGCCAATCAAGATTATTTGATTTCAGCTCAAATAAGGTAGAATAAAAGTATGATAGGATAGTCAGGTTAGGAGAATGGGTAATAAATGGGACTTCTTTTTATTTTGTTTTGAGTTATAAATGTGGTTATGGGAAATGGTCTAAGACTGTGAGAACCATTATTTTATAACTTATTACTCGGCATTTAGTAGTTTTATTTTGGTAACACCTGGCCAACAAGGCCCACAATATTGTTAAAAATGGCCGGGTCGTTACATTATACCAGATCTGGATGTCAGCAAGAATCTGACAGGGATGTCGTGTTGGGCTTTTAGACCCACTAGTTCTGTCCATCGCATAAGAGAGATTGAATTGGATATTGACCAGGTGTTCAAGTTTTGCATGTTACCACATTAGTCCTACTTTCGTGGGACATGGTGTACATTGTGAGAATGAATTAAAAAGAAAAGGGGTAACAGTAAGGAGCTTGAAGTATAGAGATACTGGCAAGTTAGTTGGCACATGAGATGGACCACTTCTAGAAGATAGTGATGAATGAGGATAAGTAGCGAGGTGGATTGATAGTCCAATGGGCATTTCACCGCATCTCCCCTCTTCCACTAGTTATGACCATACTGGTAGTAGTTTTGGCCTCTCTTTGCTAGACAAAGGTCTCAATATGACATGGACAAGGTCAGGACCACCATTGCCTACGAGATCAGATAATTGACCAAATTCTACCAGAGATAAGGCACCAGATCAGCGATTGCTGTTTGAGGGCCAATCAACACTGATAGAAGCAGCCATTCTAGATTCAGGAGATTAGTATGGGTTTAGCATAGGTTCACTGTCGGTGTAAAACCATAATATTTATTACAAAACTCGAACCTAAATATTATGAAATAAATATAGATGAACCGATATGGTTGATTATCAAGTCAACCGGTCATGGTTCGACTTAAGGTCACCTAGAAAATACCTATTCATGAATGGATGATGGGGTGTGAGAATTTAATGAAGGGGTCGTTGAACCTAGGAAATACCAATGGATGATAGGGTGTGAGAATTTAATGAAGGGGCTCGTTGAACCTAGGGAATACCAAGGGATGATGGGGTATGAGAATTTAATGGAGGGAATGGTTGAAGTGTATATATATGCAGGAGGAGGGAGTATTTCATCCCTCATCTCCGTCCCAGGCGACCTCCCCATTACTGTGTGAGTATTTCATCCCTCATCTTATTTGTTTCCATTAGGATTCTTGCATGCAAGGTTTGTTGAAGACGCCCTGCCAAGTTGCTAGATCTCCAGCGTCTTATGCATGGGGTTCTTGTCGATTGCTTAGTTGTTTTGTAAATGGACATGTTAATAATTAAATTATCAATTAGATAATGGGGATTTGGATAATGATAATTAATAATTAATTATCATTAGAATTGCTA
The DNA here is from genome assembly GCA_033002965.1 of Piper betle. Classification (NCBI taxonomy): domain Eukaryota; kingdom Viridiplantae; phylum Streptophyta; class Magnoliopsida; order Piperales; family Piperaceae; genus Piper; species Piper betle. Next base: position 63,175 of record JAURVB010008678.1, on the reverse strand, counting down.
AAAATTTAATAAGAAATGAAGACTAACATGAACTAATTACATCATTTAAAATTGATAGTATATTAGTCATGTAAGTTGCATGTAGGATCATGCAAAATAAAATTATACTAATGTATAATTTTATGCCCTTATTCAGATTAGGGTTCACGGGTCACAGTCAGACGAAATCACAAGTCAGGTACGTATAATAGGTAGAACATCGTATTTTCCTTATTGGTAGCCTTGGTCGGCCTGAGCCCAGATTCGACCACCATGCACCGAGTGCAACCGGGGTCAAAGAATTGACTCAGTCCGACACGGGGTCGTATTATGTGCGTAAATTGTGTAATGCATTGATATTGTTTTGGAGTAGTGATAGCCGCCCCATAAAAAGGCTACGGCCGGGGTGAGCGAGGCACAGCGATTCGTCCATCGCACTGGAGTGCAGTGATAGCCTCCCCATAAAAAGGCTACGGCCGGGGTGTGTGAGGCACTGGCACTAGAGTTGGCGGTGAGAGCTTCCCCACAAACGGGGCGTAGCATTCACCTGAGTGCAGTGATAGCCTCCCCATAAAAAGGCTACGGCCGGGGTGTGTGAGGCAATGGCACTAGAGTTGGCAGTGAGAGCTTCCCCACAAACGGGGCATAGCAATCACCTGAGTGCAGTGATAGCCTCCCCATAAAAATGCTACGGCCGGGGTGTGCAAGGTACTGGCACTAGAGTGCAGTGATAGCCTCCCCATAAAAAGGCTACGGCCGGGGTGTGCGAGGCACTGGTACTAAAATTGGTAGTGAGAGCTTCCCCACAAACGGGGCGTAGCAATCACCTGAGTGCGGTGATAGCTTCCCCACAAAAAGGCTACGGCCGGGGTGTGCGAGGCACTGGCACTGGAGACGGTAGTGGTAGCCTCCCCACAAAAGGGCTACGGCCGGGGTGTGCGGATCACAGCGGATACCTCCTCCGCATTGTTTTGGAGTATAGCAGAATCGCTCCACCGCATATTAAAATAAACATAAGGAAATAGTGGAATGTACTTGATTTGTTTTATCTATTATACTACTTAGTGTTGTAATCACTAACGCGGAATTGCCTCCGCAGGTGTGCAGATACGAAAGTAGGTGATTGACAACCAGGGCATGGAGCAAAATAAATATGAGGACTCCTTTTATTATTTATTTGAGAAATAAGTGTGGCTACTGGGAAACGGTCTAAGACTGTGGGATCTTATATATGTTTTTGTTAAATGAAAATGTTAGTCATATTTGCTTAATTGTGAGTAACACCTGGCCTGCTAGGCCCACAATGTTGTAACAAATGGCCGGGTCGTTACAGTCGGATGTGCCACCACCATGATTCAGACCCCTTCAGATCAGACACGCATGTTGGGACAACCTGAGTCGTGTTGTTAGCAGCCAAGATATGTCATAGACAATAGTGAATTTACAATGTTTATGACCAGAGGATTAGATTTTTAGCACTTAGTTAGCACTGTTGCCAACAGAGTGGCACAACTGTCGACCGAGTGCACAACCGCCGATTGAGTTGCACAACAGTCGACCAGTGCACAACCACCGACTGAGTTGCACAACCACTGATCGAGTTGGACAACCACCATCCGAGGTGCACAACCGCCGTCCAAGATGCACTACCACCGACCAAGTACACACTACCGCCATCCGTGTATTGCTCAACTGCCGACCGAGTGGAGTAGTTAGGGCTTAAGCCAGGGCTAAGTTGTTATCTCACACCACATGAGGACAGCTATTTGAAGGATTTTGAGTCTTGCCTAGCGATTGCATGTCACAACTTTCAGAGCTTTTTTACTTTAAAGTTGAAGAACAAGATATAGCTACAGTGGCGTCAGCAGGAAATGGAAAAGTCAGGAAAACTAAGGTTATTCTGATGAGATGGCATTGGATCTAACTTCACGAGCTCTCTTGCAACCATCATCTTGACCTGACACCCTTGGGTCAAATGAATATTGTAAGATAACCCCATCAGACATTGTTACTGATAGTCTCATAAGGATGTGTATGGATAAAGTCAGAAAACATGATAGTATGACCTCCAGATGGGACACCCACAGTGATCATATTGTTTACACAACACAATAGTACACCCATGGGCCCACAACTGGCATACACAGATAAGATGGTTAGTAGATGATCACACACGTAGTTTAATCCATTTAGCGATTCGCCAGCTAGCGATAGGAAGTTGACTTGTATTAGAGTATTGGGCATAGATAGAGGGTTAGTGAGGAAGTCTTTCAGAGACATAGTGATTCCCTTATGTTTCGCTAGCATGATTAGGTTCTCACCTTGAACCATAGGGTTGAGCCTTGCCCTGAGTATAGAGGTACCTTCATAGTACTGATTAGGGTTACAATGCAGGTTGATGTTTGTAGATCGATCTTATGATGACGATTTCACCCCAGCTTAAGAGTGATGTAGATAGGGATTTTAGACAGGACAGACCATGCTAACCAGACAGAGTGATACCAGTGTATGCTCATCTTGATCGATAGCCTTTCTTGAGAGTCTACCAGAGCGATAGTAGTCATGTGAGTCAAGATTAGTGCTACAAAGCCGTACGGGACAGTAGGTCACACACCACTGAAGAGCATACGAGATACGTGTCAAACCTCACTATGAGTCCCCGTAGACTTGAGGGGAGACAGTGGTTCTTTAGGTCATTTGAACACCACCCATTTAGAAGTGCGTGACTAGTACGATATTGAGAAACATGTGCCTACTGTTAGCTGATTGAACTAGAACCACTTAGGATCCGTTTCTGAGATTCGTCAGTGATTGGCTATTCCACAGACTAAGCACCTGTGGCATAGTAAATCGTGGTGATTTTAGAGACAAGTCCATAGACCTACCGATATTTTGGCTACCCAGTATGCTACATAGGGATTTCATCTCCCTTGCCACTTGTATGATACCACACCTTACCATAGATTAGAGAGACATACCTATGTATTAGGTTTTCTTAGCCTAGTGGATTCCCTCATTTACCTGATGTCAGACACCACATGTGAGGATGAGATATCACCTAGTGAGAATTCTTGAGCAGTGTGACTAGATTTTCACTAGATTTAGTTTCCTTCCTATAACCCAAAGATGTCAAATAGAGTAGAGTTTTCACTTGAGGATTTCCACTCACCCCTTAGTATGTATCAGTTTTACTATCAGTTTATCTAGAAGATTGAAATGAGTATACATTGATTAGAGCATATGCCACAGACCAGATGCAGACTCTACAGTCCCATGCAAAGTATGTTATCATACTCCTTGAGACACGCTGTGTATGTACAGGTGTTCTCGCCTCCATTCCATCACAAAGAGCTCTTTTCAACAGCAGTTAGTAGTTGTATAGATAGCCACCTGAGCCATAGTATAAAATAGATTCATAGCAGTCATCCTTGTTCTCTTATAGAACAGAGTGAGATACTTGAATTAGGATCGAGTCAACTAGGACTTGGTGAGTGGTTCAGTTCCTTATACAGGGACACCTGAGAGTTGGATCTAGACTGCCAATAGTGAGCCATGTAGCTCATTAGTTTATACACTCGACTTATTAGGAGTGTAACGACCTAGCCCAAAGTGCAACGTAATGGGCTAAGTCATTTCTTTAAAATGGGTACCCCAGAAGTTAAAGATCTATAGTCCATTCCCACTTATAAACAGGATCTTCTCCCAGTAGGTATTAGATGTGGGACTAAGTTGAGGGATCTCACAATCCACCCACCTTAGGGAATTTCGTCCCCGAAATGCCTATTCTTGGCTCGTTGCTAGCCCCAGCCCACGACCTTTCTGGCCCGTGACCGGCAGCCTAGCCAACGTTTCTAATCCAGCCCACCATCTAACACGGAACCAGGTCGGCTCTGATACCATTTGTAACGACCCAGCCCAAAGTGCAACGTAATGGGCTAAGTCATTTCTTTAAAATGGGTACCCCGAAAGTTAAAGATCTATAATCCATTCCCACTTATAAACAGGATCTTCTCCCAGTAGGTATTAGATGTGGGACTAAGTTGAGGGATCTCACAAGGAGACTCATAGCACACTTTAGGTTGGCTGTAGGACGTAGGATAGAGTTTCCTGAGAATACATGTAGTTGACTTTTCACATAAATGAGGTTTAGAGAGATGGGTAGATGTTAGCAAGTAGGCCTTAACCTCGGCATAGTTTTCCCAGACATAGCCCAGATTAGCACCTTGCGATACTCTAGAGTATCTACTTGACCAACCCAGTAGGCCCTTAGGGGTGATCTAGGTTTTTCCGCGGAGTTAGCAATAGGGATCAGAATAGAAGAGAATCATGATGGTAATGTTAGAATAGGCACATACAACAGTAAGGATTATGATAGAAGAGAAGGATGATGATAATCTTAGAATAGGCACAGGAAGTATAGAATCGAGAAAGTTTGATATTAACAACATCACTAGCAGGATTCACCATGTTGGCACCACTATAATTAGTGAGGATGTCTATGACTCTTGAAGTAGTAGAGGATACAACTGATGTGTATCCCAGCTTCCAGGTACTAGTTCAGTAGAACCTCCTTGAGCTGAAATTTTGAGGACGAAATTTTTATAAGGAGGGAAGATTGTAAAGCCCGCTATTCGATTTAGGATTTTTTATTCAGAACCGGTCAGTTCGACCGTTATTTTCAAGTTGAGTATGTTTCAGAACACGTGCACTGAGCCGACGCCAGTTGCATGTATGAGCCATGTGGGTCATGCATACCTAAGTATACGATGATAACGTCATGAACAGAATAGAAAAGAATGAGTTATTAGAATATATGAGAGTATGCCAGTTATTTTTATTTTTATATATAGTGGATCGTAGAATTAGTTTTAGACTATTTACCACGTTAGGATGCGTTACGGGCAGTTTGATGTCATTATGACGCAGCCAGCCACTGATGCCAAAAACCACCAGAAAGTTGCCAGAAAGCCACTGAAACCACTGAAAAACTGCCAGAACCTTACCGGAAAACCAGATTCGCTGAAATTTGGTGGATCTTCCGCAATACTCATCCAGTCAAACCCTATCAAACTTTGGACGCCAACGAGCACCAAATTAAAGCTCAGTGACGTATGACAAAACCCTAGCCATCGCCGATTGTCGACGACGAGAAGCATAATTATCTTCGATTTAATTATTTAAAACTGATGATTGTTAGCACAACATGTTAGGATTGATTAATTGATGTGATTAATGCCTAATTATGGATGAAGTGATAAGTGGGATTATTTGATTAATAGTAAATGAATGATAAGTGATCTAATGAGGTAAATTGAATCTAAACATGCTAATCAACTATGACATAACTCAAAAAAACACAATAAAATTGGTATGAATAGAATGAGTTAGAATTACTTTCACATTTATGATTATTTGACTGTTGATGGATGTTGTTTGATTGTGTGGTGTGTAATGTTCATGACGAGTTGATGCATCATTTAGTTAGCGTGCGTTAGCTTCTAGATTTGATGTGTAGGTACGGAGTAGGAGCTCGCCGCCTAGGCTCATTGACACGCTTGGAGCTTCTACCAAGTTCGTTTAGGACTCATCTTTATTTTACGCTCTCTTCTATTGTATGTTTATCTTATTATTTGTAGGCTGGGTTGAGTGGCGTTTTATTTGATCCCACTTAACTTGGGCCATTTAGCCGAATAGTTTTTCGGATTAATAAACCCTCGAGGATGAATTCAAAAATAAGATCCACCACAAGTTGCCTTTGGGCCTATTATATAAATCCCTTCCCAGACCTATATATATAATTTTATCGAGTTTTCAGTGAGACGAGAGATGGAGAAACCGACTTACACGTACCATGAGTGGATACCGTGACAGTCAAAGCGGGCTCTGAATTAGTGAGCGGACTGTTTCATTCCTGAGGGATCCTGACAACTCCGCATTTGAGTTCCTCACAGCTGGAGAACGTGGAGGTTTATGCGTATTGTTTAGTACAACGCATGTCCAGACTTGTGGTTCAAAGGGTACTAAAGGCGACTACCTGAGAGTACGCGGCCTTCGTGCTCAAGGCCAGGCGAATTATGGAGGTAAGGAAAGGGCTTAGGATATACATGTAGTCCCGATGGACCAGAGAAAAATGAAATGTGAAAAATGTCGAAAGAGGCATTAGCAAAGGAGACAGTTTTGGATACTACCGGGTCTGCAGCCCAATGGATCCTTAGTAGGTGCCCTTAAGAGAGTTTACGAGAAGTATATGAGTGTTTTCTTTCATATGAGAGTTTGCTCTCATAGTCAGATTATTATAATTATATTTTGGACCAGTAACGCTTGTTACTGACGTGTTTTTATACTATATGTAGGTGATAATCATGAGTTGTGTGTGCTATCTTAGATGGAGGACCACTGATGTCGCTTGCACGCATGTCACTCGATAAAGTGGTTAATATTGTGTTTATGATGTTACTATATTGTGAATGGTGTGATTAAATTCTTGAGACATGATGATGTGACATGATTGAATGCTAAGACATGAAGGCAGGATGTGAAATGTGAATAAATTGCACAAGTGGGCTGAGACCCAAGCTTCAAAATGAGTATACAGTAGATTAGATTCTGTATGAATAAAATTAATGATATATGCATATATGTTTACATATATTATTTTGACAGGGTGGCCCTGAATTGCACTTTTAGGAGAGACTCTGTCCGTTTTATTTCAAAATTTTATTGATTTTTATCGTAATTGTTGTTGGTGTGTAAATTGGTTTGCATGTCATCCATGTAGTATCATGTTAGGATTCTATGTATTCATCAATGCATGACAAGTCGTATCTTCATCTTAAAACACCGAAATTAGATCTGCATGAGTTAGGTTCTAGTTAGCCGACCTAATTGGGGCCTGTAACTACCAGTTCGGTTCACAAGCGTGGACCAGATTTAGGGTGTTACAAAACATGTTAGCTCTTCACAAGTTTGAAGAGTGCTAAAAATACAGGAGAGAAGCATAAAATCAAATTACTCCATTCTAAATGTCTTTTATAAAGTTTAAATAAAAAAGACTAGCAAAACAAATTATATGATCTCAAAATCCATGTAAAATTTGCTTCTCCTGAGCATTAACCAATTCACACTATTAAATACCTACAAAATAATTAGTGTAATATCACCGGTGTGTTGTTATTAACATAAGGAGAAAAATTAGATAAATTAGGTTATACTGAGCTTATTGTATCTTACTATTACCAATGTATTATTCTTCATCAGCTTCAAGTATGGGGTTGTAGAGTGTAGAACGCAACCAATCTTGAGCACATATAAGTGCTTGCACTGTTTCCGGTTTTAAATTTCTTCGATAATCACTGATAATCTTTCCACTTTTGCTGAAAGTAGATTCTAATGCAACATAAGTCATTGGAATGGCCAAAACTTCCCTTGCCATTATTTAGAGAACTCTAAACTTCAATGTATTTTGCTCCCACCAACCAAGCACATCAAATGGGGTATCTTGTGGTGCAAGAAAGCAACCCTCCTCCAGGTAAACATGTATCTGAGACTTTTCCCTTTCTGTTGTTTCACCTTGTTGAACAAAATGCAAAAAAGCATCATCAAAATCATCATCACCAGCAACCACCACATTACCATTACCTTGATCTTGTATTTTTCTAATCACAAGTATGCTTTCATACATCATATAAAGTTCATGTACAGTTCTATTAACCTTCTCCAACTCTTCATTTACACTATTTGAAGAATATATCTTTGGAAAGATAAATCGTGGCAGCATCATTTTATACCTTGGGTCCAATATGGAAGCTATCACATTTGCTACATTGCAATCACTCCAATACTTATCAAAATTTTTTTCATAGCAAATATCATATCCTTTACGTACTCATATGGACTAACAAATCCTTTAAATAATGCTACCTTTATTCTCCAAAGTACCGGTAAAAACGTGTTTGATGTTGGATATTTAGTACCAGAAAATATATATGTAGCCTTAGCAAAAACTTTCGATAGAGCATGAACTTTACGAAGCTTCTTCCATTCTATTTCTTCTGGTAGCCAAGTGTAGTTAGCATCAGATAGTTTTAGAGTAGTCAATGCTTGTGTTAGCTCTAAGGTAGAATTTATCATTTCATAAGTTGAGTTCCAACGTGTGCAAATATCTAATTTCAAGCTCCCTTTTCCATACAATCCTAGCTGTGTGAGGATACTGTTGAAGGATTCCTTTCGGCCATGAGATCCTTTAATGTACTTGATTGTCTCACGGATGTTGGAGACTATGCCATTGATACAATGAAGTCCAACTTGAACAATAAGGTTCAAAATATGAGCACTGCACCTTATATGACAAATTATTCCTTTCATGTAAAGTGTTCCTTTTGATTTAAATGATGACTTTAATGTTCTAATGGTACTATCATTCTTGGAAGCATTGTCTAATGTAATAGTAAAAACCTTAACTTCAAGGTTCCATTCCCGCAAGCATTTATTGATGATTTCAATTATTCTTGAAACATTAACAGGCGGTGCAACATTAGAGGAGCTCAAAATTCTTTTTGCATCTGCCAATTCCGACCAACATATTGTGTAGTGATGACCATGTACTCTTTCGTTTGATTTGAAGTCCAGGTATTTGTAGTAATAGATATTCTATCAACTTTGTCCAAAGTTGACTTCAATTTTTCTTTCCCTTCCATGTATACAGCCATGCAATTTTTTTGATTGTGTTGCGTGAGACCTTTTCAATTCTAGGTTGGAGCAGTCTACAAAATAAGTTGAAGATCTTGCTCTCAACTGATATAAAAGGTTTCTCATCAAGTATTATCAGCTTAGCCAATACTTTTCTAGCTTTTCCATGACCATATTTGAAATTTGCAATGGTAATTGTCTCTTCATCAATCTCAGCTGGATCTAGTGATACGACTTTTTGTCCTCTTTCAACTGCTTTAAGCTTTGGGCAAGTCTTCAAGTGTCTGTTCAGCTTGAATGTGGTCTTGTTCATTTTGCACACTAATATTCAACATTCTATTACCTTGTTAACAGTAAGATCATGCTCAGCCTTGGATGGTCTTCAATGTTTGCTTTGAAGGCCCTGCCCTATCCAAATCATCAAAAAAGTAGAAAATGATAGAAGGTGACATGTACGAACTCAAATAGTTTGAAATTTGAGATCAGTTTAGTTCTTCTGGTGTTTGTATTCTTGTTGAAGTGTTCTACTCTTTTGAAATAAATTTACTTGAAATTTTATACTTCAATTGATAGAAGCCGAAGAAATTGCTATTTGTACTTTTCTTTGTTGTGTTAAATTTATATAGAAGCAATTCAACTGTCTATAATTTTTTACTACAACATAATTCATAGGTCATTTTGAGTTGACACCTGAAGAGATAGAGTCATCACAATTAGCACTTGTTCCAGCTGAACTATTGACCAAAGGGCCTAACTATAAGAGCAAGTAAGCTAGCAGTCCTATTTCAAACCAAAAGAAATGGGAACCAAAGCTCCTATTTCTATTTCACTATTGCTTGAAATTCATCATTTTTGTTTCTTATTTCATGTTCTTACAAATGAAAACACTCATGATGACTATTTCTATTTCACTACACGCAAGGAAACTACAAGAGCAAAAGAAAAAGAGAGTAATGTACCTTATAAAGCAACCTCCACGGTGAGTCTCCACTCTCCAACTCTAGTTCTTCCTCCAAGTTCTTGTTAAGTTGTTCTGGCAGCCACTTCAATGGAACAAAATAGTTTTGTCTAAGCTTTAAGGTTAGGGTTTTTAGTCTTGAGTTGGGATATAAATGAATTTGTTGGCTGTTAGCCAAACTTTTTGGCTTTGGAAGATGAAAAGTTGCTTTGGTATCCTGTAATGTTTTAATTTTCGTTGTCATAATAATAAAATTTGCACCACATTCTTGTAACTTGTGTGAAAATTATCTCCAAAACAAATTTCAAGGCTTCAATTGCTACTTGCTAGATCATTGTCATTTCCTAATAGCAAATGTGTAACAGGTCACACAAGTTGAACATATTTCATTGTTTAAAACAGGTCACACTATGTAACATGCAGTAAGCAATCAATTGTAAAGCTCAATAATAGTTATTTATTGTGTGTGTAGCACCCACCTATTTCGAGCCACGAGCCAAGTGTTACTATATGAAACTAAATGTCTCATCAATTAATTTTCTATTAATTTTTAAGATTTTAAATAAATTTATAACAATAAATTTAATATACAAATGCTCAACCTCATTATGCATCCCATGTATCCCATGTATGCGCCACTGTGCCCTATCCCCCTTCGGCATGAGGGCTAGTATTTAATCTTTCAGGGGTGCTGCCCTATATTTGATTGAGTCAATTCATTAACCCCAATTGCGCTCGACGCATGGTGGTAGAATATGAACTCAAGTCAACCAAGACTCCCACATAATAATTTTTTAAGGGTGTTGCCCTGTGTCAGACTGAACCAATTCTTTTACCCTAGTTGCGCTCAGCGCACGGTGATCGAATGTGGACTCAAGTTGACTAAGACTCCCAAATCAAAATATATAATATTTTAAGTAATTATACGAACCTGGTATTGTGATGAGGAACCCACAACTATGACACACGATCCTAAAGCCTTCCCTTTATAAGTCAAATGTGCTAACAAACTATTCAGAGGATGTTTCATTTAACATCAACAAAACTCTCCTTTATATAGAAGAATATATGTAGAATTCAAGAAGTCAATATATTAAATTTTATTAATATGTGTGGAATTCAAAAAATCATTTGTGTGATAATGTAAAGTCAAAAAGTAAGTATTAAGTTAATATGAATGGATGTTAAATCCTAAAAATATTATAAATATCATTATACCAATATGCTAAAGGTCAAAATTTATAAAATTAATTTTTTCAAGAATTAATTTAATTAAATAATATTTACGGTTCGTTCTAAGATTTACAAAACCCTAAATAAAATAACATTATTATTTTTTTCAGGGTTTTACAAGCTCCCTAGCTTGGGAATTTTCGTCCTCGAAAATATAATAAGGAGAAAAATCGGGATTTTACAATTTCCTTAGCTTGGGAATTTTCATCCTCCAAAATATGATAGGGTCATGAGGAGAAAAATTGGTGTTTTTTTTCTTGATTTAAGTATTGCCAATCATATGGATAACTAAAGTGGGGCACACTGTCCTATGACACGGTTATCCATATCACACAGGTGTCTCATACCACCCATACTACTTAGATAACACCCCTGATTATAAAGGTGTCCCATATATGCTAATTGGCTTAAGCGTCACATGCACCTAGCATGACACATAAGTGGCACACCCATAATTATTTACTATCTAAAATAATGAAAATTAATTCAATAAAAGAATGATCAATTTGTATATAAAAGAAATTTTACCTTTGGGACAGTGGACTCTTCGACTTTCAACAAGGTAATGATTGATTTGCATGGTTCTGTGGGAAACATAGCTTTGATACCACTTGTAACGGCCAACCCGTTCTGAGCCACGAGCCAAGTGTTACTATATGAAACTAAATGTCTCATCAATTAATTTTCTATTAATTTTCAAGATTTTAAATAAATCCATAACAATAAATTTAATATACAAATGCTCAGAATAATCTAAGCCCCATGAACCAAACCAAAATCTCACTGCCATGAAACCAATCTAAAAATAATAGTCCAATAACAGAGTCCTCCAGCTGTCCCGACTCTACCCATCATTTCATGCTCATACTTGCGGAGGCAATTCTGCGTTAGTGATAAAAACACTAAGTCGTATAATTACAAGAAATAATTAATATATTCCACAACATCTGAATTACATCTTTTAGTGATTATGAGCCATGCTGAGCTCTTAATATACTGGGAGGGTGGCTGCCCATCCAGCTACAATCCCATGAATGCACACACACGCTACGTGGCCCTCAGCCTGTAGTTATCGATATTTGCCATTGACTCACCCTCTCGGTATCACAAGTGCATAATGAGCCGTCTTGCGCCACTGCGCCTTGTCACCCCTTTCGGCATGAGGGCAGGTATTTAATCTTTCAAAAGGTTCTACCCTGTATCAGATTGAGTCAATTCATTAACCCCGGTTGCGCTCGGCGCATGGTGGTTGAATATGAACTCAAGTCGACCAAGACTCCCACATAGTAATTTTTTAAGGTGCTGCCCTGTGTCCTACTGATCCAATTCTTTAACCCCGGTTGCGCTCGACGCATGGTGATCGAATGTGGACTCAAGCCAACCAAGACTCCCAAATTAAAATATATAACATTTTAAGTAATTATACGAACCTAGTATTGTGATGAGGAACCCGCAACTATGACACATGATCCTAAAGCATTCCCTTTGTGAGTCAAATGTACTCACAAACTATTTAGAGGATGTTTTATTGAAGAAGTCACTGTGTAGAATTCAAGAAATCACTACATTAAATTTTATTAATATGTGTAAAATTTAAAAAGTCATTTGTGTGATAATGTAAAGTCAAAAAGTAATTATTAAGTTAATATAAATGGATGTTAAATCCTAAAAATATTATAAATATCATTATACCGATATGTTAAAGGTCAAAATTTATAAAATTAATTTTTTTTCAAGAATTAATTTAATTAAATAATATTTACGGTTCGTTTTAAGATTTAAAAAACCCTAAATAAAATAATATAATTAATTTTTCATGGTTTTACCCTGTGGTATTAATATTGTGCAAATTGGTATTTGTGCTATTGTAAAAATAAAAGGGTGGGAAATGAGAAGTACTATACGCTTTTGGGGCCTTAGAATATGTCTGTGGTATCTAATAGCGAAAGGTACGTTGCAATATGTTTTGTGCATTGCCAACAGGAGAATGTTGGCGCAAGGTTATCTTCAATTCTTCAAAAACTTCGTAAAACATGAGCTTTCATTACAAGCAACCAAATAATTGGTCATGTTAGTGTTCCGGCTGCGTTTTGATTTGCTAGTGACTCGTTCATGTAGATGTTTTGACAAAGTGATGCAGAGCGTCTACTTAAATTAAATATTTTATGAATTTATGTAATTTTCTTATTTTTAGAATATATTTGTAATTTCCTTTATTTAAGTAGGTATATTTTAGAAATAAATTAATTAGAGTTTTTTGTTTTTTCTTATAAATAAGGCGTAACCGCCTATTGTACTGAGATTAATATTTGTGATGAAATGATAAATTGTCAACTATGTGCCATCTATCCCAAGTTTCTCTAATTTATTTCTCTTATTTGCAATTTATAGTTTGTGCTTGGCAATTAGTAGTAAATCGTACAGAACTTAAGAACTTTACTACTGGAGAATTGTGACAAAATTACTAAGTATTTATTATTAGTAAGTAAAATGCAATTACTAAAAAGATGAACTTAAGAACTTTTATTGCAGGAGAATTGTATCAAAATTTTACTGCAGAATTTTCGCAATTTTGTCATCTATTAGTACTAAGTATTTATTAGTAAGTAGTTTGTAAGTATATCAATTATTAGGATTTTACCACTATCATGTAAATAGTTTTTCAGGGTATAAAATAATTAACTTACATAAGATCAAAAAATTTTTCAATACTACATAAGCTCAATGTGACCTCGATAGTATTGACGAGCCGAGTCGAGCTGAGCCGAGTATTTTTTGAGTTTGAACACATCGAGCTCGAGTTTCGTGCTAAGCCGAGCCGAACACTCCTTAGCTCAAGCTCTGTTCATTGTTGAATGAGCTATTTATTTCGAGCCGAGTATTTTTACGAGCACAAAATTAACGAGTATGAATTTAAGCCGAACCGAGCCGAACGTAAAATGCTCGCGGGCCAGTGTGGCTTGTTTACACCCCTAGTGAAACCTGTTCTCTAACTCTGAACATAAAATCTGAAATCCTAGTCTAATGTGGTACAGACATTACATAAAATTTCTCCCACAATATAGGTTGTGCCCCAGTAAAATCATACTAAAATTTGGGAGCCATTGGCTATTAAAACAGTTAACCTTCAGAATGAGTGGTGTATGCACGCGCATGTTGTATGGTATGATTGTTATGTTGAATGTATGGATGATTGTGGTATGTTGTGTTTGTATGGCTATGATTAAGTATTATTGCACCCCCCCCTAATGAGCCGATTCATAGCCTACCTGGCTGATATGTTTTCTGCATATGCTTTTACCTTGCCTCATTATTAATTTGTTGTGCATTGTCTAGAGCAACCGCATGCTAAACCGTCAGCTTATCAGACTGATAGTAGTCAGCTGAGCACAGTAGTTGAGATGGTTGATAGACTGCACAGAGGTAGGACATGCTCAAATGTTGTGTACCACTGGCACTGACACGCATCAGGTGATCCCCTTCACCCACGCATGATACAACGATAGACTCACAGGCAGAGATTTTCAGGATGTTGTACAAGGAGCAGCAACCTCTTCATAAGGAGTAGTTGTGAGCTTGCATGGTCAAGTAGCAACAGCGATAAGATTTGAGCATACTATTGGTGACATGCCGCAACATGGCCATAGCAATGGTGAGACTAGATAGAAGACTAGTAGAGGTGGAGGCCCCTATTGAGACCTCTCAGTCGAAGAGAGTGCCACCACCACCCCCACTACCTAGAGCAGAGTTTTCACATATCTCAATAGCTCCACCAGCAGTAGGGCTGTATTACATGCCAGCTCTAGGTATGCCACTAAGAGTGCCATTTCCGAGACCATCCAACAGAAACATTTTGTGGTTGGTGAGGGATCGGGTGCCCAGTGTCCCAACTACCATGTCAGAGAGATATGGGATGTCAACCATATCTAAAAACCAAAGGAAGATTGTTCTATGGGAGGACAGACCCCGAGGTTGATTTGGAGTGGATAGACATAGTGAGAGGTTTGTTGATGCACGTGGGATATCCAATAGAGCTAGGGGTACATGCAGCTACTGGGGCCATGCTATGTTTAGACAAGATATGGTGGGAGTCTACCCACATAGCTTTCCTTGGGACCAAAGCCTTAAAGATGATATCATGGGACGAGTTTCGAGATGTGTTCTACACCCAGCACTTCTTCACGACTGTCAGACGTAGAAGAAGATGGAGTTCTTATTGTTGTAGTAATAGGAGGGTATGACGGTTGGAGAGTACCTGGTGAGGTTCTTGACCCTAGAGATGTTTGCGCCTGATAGCTTCTCTAGTGAGAGGGAGCGAGCAGTGCAGTTTGTTTCAGGAGTGAGGATCCACATTAGATTGGTTGTAGCTACATTTGCATGAAGAACCTTGCTGGAGGCAGTCTGAAAGGCACTTGAGCGTGAGCATCCTAGGATTCACACCACCAAATCAGAGACAATGGTTAGTCTGATGGGACACTGGGGTTAGGACTATTGTAACGACCCGGCCATTTGTCACAACATTGTGGGCATAGCTGGCCAGGTGTTACTCACAATTAAGCAAATATGACTAACATTTTTATTTAACAAAAACATATATAAGATCCCACAGTCTTAGACCGTTTCCCAGTAGCCACACTTATTTCTCAAATAAATAATAAAAGGAGTCCTCATATTTATTTTGCTCCATGCCCTGGTTGTGATTCACCTACTTTTGTATTTGCACACCTGCGGAGGCAATTCCACGTTAGTGATTACAACACTAAGTAGTATAATAGATAAAACAAATCAAGTACATTCCACTATTTCCTTATGTTTATTTTAATATGCGGTGGAGCGATTCCGCTATACTCCAAAACAATGCGAAGGAGGTATCCGCTGTGATCCGCACACCCTGGCCGTAGCCCTTTTGTGGGGAGGCTACCACTACCGTCTCCAGTGCTAGTACCTCGCACACCCTCGGCCATAGCCTTTTTGTGGGGAAGCTATCACTGCACTCAGGTGATTGCTACGCCCCGTTTGTGGGGAAGCTCTCACTACCAATTCTAGTGCCAATGCCTCGCACACCCCGTCCGTAGCCTTTTTATGGGGAGGCTATCGCTGCACTCAGGTGAATGCTACGCCCCATTTGTGGGGAAGCTCTCACTGCCAACTCTAGTGCCAGTGCCTCACACACCCCGGCCGTAACCTTTTTATGGGGAGGCTATCACTGCACTCAGGTGATTGCTATGCCCCGTTTGTGGGGAAGCTCTCACTGCCAACTCTAGTGCCAGTGCCTCACACACCCCGGCAGTAGCCTTTTTATGGGGAGGCTATCACTGCACTCAGGTGAATGCTATGCCCCGTTTGTGGGGAAGCTCTCACTGCCAATTCTAGTGCCAGTGCCTCACACACTCCGGCCGTAGCCTTTTTATGGGGAGGCTATCACTGCACTCCAGTGCGATGGAGGAATCGCTGTGCCTCACTCACCTCGGCCGTAGCCTTTTTATGGGGCGGCTATCACTATTCCAAAACAATATCGATGTATTACATAATTTACGCACATAATACGACCCCGTGTCGGACTGAGTCAATTCTTTGACCCCGGTTGCACTCGGTGCATGGTGGTCGAATTTGGGCTCAGGCCGACCAAGGTTACCAATAAGGAAAATACGATGTTCTACCTATTATACGTACCTGACTGTGACCCGTGAACCCTAATCTGAATAAGGGCATAAAATTATACATTAGTATAATTTTATTTTGCATGATCCTACATGCAACTTACATGACTAATATACTATCAATTTTAGATGATGTAATTAGTTCATGTTAGTCTTCATTTCTTATTAAATTTTTAGCAATTCTAATGATAATTAATTATTAATTATCATTATCCAAATCCCCATTATCTAATTGATAATTTAATTATTAACATGTCCATTTACAAAACAACTAAGCAATCGACAAGAACCCCATGCATAAGACGTTGGAGATCTAGCAACTTGGCAGGGCGTCTTCAACAAACCTTGCATGCAAGAATCCTAATGGAAACAAATAAGATGAGGGATGAAATACTCACACAGTAATGGGGAGGTCGCCTGGGACGGAGATGAGGGATGAAATACTCCCTCCTCCTGCATATATATACACTTCAACCATTCCCTCCATTAAATTCTCATACCCCATCATCCATTGGTATTCCCTAGGTTCAACGAGCCCCTTCATTAAATTCTCACACCCTATCATCCATTGGTATTTCCTAGGTTCAACGACCCCTTCATTAAATTCTCACACCCCATCATCCATTCATGAATAGGTATTTTCTAAGTGACCTTAAGTCGAACCATGACCGGTCGACTTGATAACCAACCATATCGGTTCATCTATATTTATTTCATAATATTTAGGTTCGAGTTTTGTAATAAAAATCATGGTTTTTACAATCTCCCCAACTTAGAAATATTTCGTCCCTGAAATATTATAATAGCAAGATGATAAGCATGATTAATTATATCTTCGGGATCTCAGGCTGCTCCTGTTGTTGCTTCAGGGGCTGACGACACTCATTTTGCAGGTGTCCCGTCCTTCCGCAATTGTAGCACCGATAGGGCTCACTACATAACCCTGAATGCATCTTGCTGCAATTTTTACATAGTCGATACAGAATCTCCTGAAACTTCCTTTTACGGTTCCCATCGGCATTCTGTTGATAATTCTGCTGCTGGTGTTCTGCAGACCTGTTTTTGCTACTACCCTTATTGGCATTCTTATGTTGCATAGTAGCCTTCCCCTGTTTCTGTGCATGGACATAGTCGTACACCAACTCATGGGTAGTGGCTGCCTCAATCACTTCGGTTATAGTGCCTCTTGGCGCCGTAGCAACCCTACTCCTCAATTCGGGCTTCAACCCCCAGAAAAATTTGTCTGCTCTGGCCCGGGCAGTTGCCAAACTCCCAGCTGCAAATCTCTCCAATTGCAAGAAATTTTTGCATACTCTCGGAC
This sequence comes from Piper betle, assembly GCA_033002965.1. Taxonomy (NCBI): domain Eukaryota; kingdom Viridiplantae; phylum Streptophyta; class Magnoliopsida; order Piperales; family Piperaceae; genus Piper; species Piper betle. Next base: position 45,336 of record JAURVB010008678.1, on the reverse strand, counting down.
TGAATCATCCCTCTGAGTTAGAGTGGCAAATTCCAGTGCTTTCTTCTGGACAACAGACTCAGGAAAATATTGTCCATTAAAAGCTGTTACAAATTCCGCCCAAGGAATGGACGAAATCTCCCGTTGATGGAACGCAGTCTTCTCCATGGATTTCCACCAATAGGATGCTTCCTCCTAAAGCATGCATGTCGCCAACCTCACCTAATGGTGATGAGGCACAGAGAGAGCTCTAAATGCCTTCTCAGTAATGTCCAACCAGCTCTCCGCCTTCATTGGATCAGTCCCACCAATGAATACCTCAGCTCCGTTCCTCCGGAATATCTCTACAGTGTATCGATCACTGTCGTCCCCAACTGGCAGTACCACTTGTCGGACTACCGGTGGCACTGGGTTTGGAAGTTCCTCTCGCTCGCCCGGGTCAGCTATCCCTTCCCGCTCTTGGGCGCTCCCCTGGTCCCCATTTGGGACACTACTAGGACCCGCAGCCGAATTTGGAGCTCCATTCCCTGTTACCAATCCCGGTAATAGCTGCGCTATGTTCTGAATCACAGAACTGGTATTATCTGAAGCCTGCGCAAGTCCCTGTATGGCCATCAAAATTTGGCCTAACACACTCTCCACGTTCGTGTCCGACTGCGCAGCTTGGCTCGACTTCCTTCGGGTGCCTGCCATCTAAAATTTATTCCGTTATGGTTGATTAAAAAAATTTTTTTCACTGATTACTTCGGTTTGTTAGTGAGTCCACTAATTCCCTAATGACATACCCCATTGGAGAAAGATAAATATTGGACTCTTCAACAAGGTACTTGAGTCATAAGATGTGAGCTTTTGGGAAACCTTGCTCTGATACCACCTGTAACGACCCGGCCATTTGTCACAACATTGTGGGCCTAGCTGGCCAGGTGTTACTCACAATTAAGCAAATATGACTAACATTTTATTTAACAAAAACATATATAAGATCCCACAGGCTTAGACTGTTTCCCAGTAGCCACACTTATTTCTCAAATAAATAATGAAAGGAGTCCTCATATTTATTTTGCTCCATGCCCTGGTTGTCAATCACCTACTTTTGTATCTGCACACCTGCGGAGGCAATTCTGCGTTAGTGATTACAAAACTAAGTAGTATAATAGATAAAACAAATAAAGTACATTCCACTATTTCCTTATATTTATTTTAATATGCGGTGGAGCGATTCCGCTATACTCCAAAACAATGCGGAGGAGGTATCCGCTATGATCCACACACCCCGGCCGTAGCCCTTTTGTGGGGAGGCTACCACTACCGTCTCCGGTGCCAGTGCCTTGCACACCCCGGCCGTAGCCTTTTTGTGGGGAAGCTATCACTGCACTCAGGTGATTGCTACGCCCCGTTTGTGGGGAAGCTCTCACTACCAATTCTAGTGCCAATGCCTCGCACACCCCGGCCGTAGCCTTTTTATGGGGAGGCTATCACTGCACTCAGGTGAATGCTACGCCCCATTTGTGGGGAAGCTCTCACTGCCAACTCTAGTGCCAGTGCCTCACACACCCCGGCCGTAGCCTTTTTATGGGGAGGCAATCACTGCACTCAGGTGAATGCTATGTCCCGTTTGTGGGGAAGCTCTCACTGCCAACTCTAGTGCCAGTGCCTCACACACCCCAACAGTAGCCTTTTTATGGGGAAGCTATCATTGCACTCAGGTGAATGCTATGCCCCGTTTGTGGGGAAGCTCTCACTGCCAATTCTAGTGCCAGTGCCTCACACACCCCGGCCGTAGCCTTTTTATGGGGAGGCTATCACTGCACTCCAGTGCGATGGAGGAATCGTTGTGCCTCACTCACCCCGGCCGTAGCCTTTTTATGGGGCGGCTATCACTACTCCAAAACAATAACGATGCATTACACAATTTACGCACATAATACGACCTTGTGTCGGACTGAGTCAATTCTTTGACCCCGGTTGCACTCGGTGCATGGTGGTCAAATCTGGGGTCAGGCCGACCAAGGCTACCAATAAGGAAAATACGATGTTCTACCTATTATACGTACTTGACTTGTGATTTCGTCTGACTGTGACCCGTGAACCCTAATCTGAATAAGGGCATAAAATTATACATTAGTATAATTTTATTTTGCATGATCCTACATGCAACTTACATGACTAATATACTATCAATTTTAAATGATGTAATTAGTTCATGTTAGTCTTCATTTCTTATTAAATTTTTAGCAATTCTAATGATAATTAATTATTAATTATCATTATCCAAATCCCCACTATCTAATTGATAATTTAATTATTAACATGTCCATTTACAAAACAACTAAGCAATCGACAAGAACCCCATGCATAAGATGCTGAAGATCTAGCAACTTGGCAGGGCATCTTCAACAAACCTTGCATGCAAGAATCCTAATGGAAACAAATAAGATGAGGGATGAAATACTCACACAGTAATGGGGAGGTCGCTTGGGACGGAGATGATGGATGAAATACTCCCTCCTCCTGCATATATATACACTTCAACCATTCCCTCCATTAAATTCTCATACCCCATCATCCCTTTGTATTCCATAGGTTCAACGAGCCCCTTCATTAAATTCTCACACCCTATCATCCATTTGTATTTCCTAGGTTCAACGACCCCTTCATTAAATTCTCACACCCCATCATCCATTCATGAATAGGTATTTTCTAGGTGACCTTAAGTCGAACCATGACCGGTCGACTTGATAACTAACCATATCGGTTCATCTATATTTATTTCATAATATTTAGGTTCGAGTTTTGTAATAAAAATCATGGTTTTTACAACTATCAAGGCTCCCAACTGCAGAGGAGACAGACAAATGACACAGAGTGACAATGTATGCCACTAAGGGTGAGCAAAAATAGAGGTTTCTCGACCAGACCTAGATATTCCAGACTGAGGCTTACCAGGCAGTTGACTACATGGAGGACCCGTTCTGCCCACACTGCTAGTAGAGGCATGAAGGTGGTTGTTTGAAGATCACTTGTGCTTGCTTCACTTGTGGCAAGATAGGGAATCATGCAGCCGTACGCCCTAGATTGCGATAGTAGCAGTTCCTACCACGACCACAACAACAATACAGAGGACCCTAGTTGCAGCAGTGAGGATTGCTTGCACTGTTAGTGGTCACTCCTACCTACAACACTAGCCCATCCTCATTGGCAGCAGTTTAGGGGTAACCTACTGCCGTAGGCGCAATGCAGATAGTTTGGCCACCAAGGTCGGAAAGGATATCAGTGGTAATCAGAGGTAGGCAGGTTTAGAAGCACTGGACCTGGCACTACTATAGCAAGATGATGTTGAGCAGGCAGTTGGTCTGATGGGTGAGCAGATGCAGGTTGCAATACCAAAGTACTATGGCAGGATGATATAGCCACAACAAAGGAGGCAATGCAGGATGCCACCGTCATCATAGACACACTTCTTATCCATTTAGCCCTGCAGTTGTATAATTTGATTTTGGCAGTACACATACATACCTACCAAAACATTTATAGATAAGATTGGTATACTGATAGATGACCTAGGATACGACTTAGTTGTGTCAACCCCAGCTAGTGCCACTCTCACCACCAGAGTGTGTGTGAGAGGCATTCTTGTTGTCATTCAGTGTCGCACGTTGCTGATAGACTTTGTGGTCATGTTAATGAGAGAATTTGATGCCATCTTTGGCATGGATTGGATGACGAGGCATAGATCATTGATCAACTATTCGAAGAAAGTTCAGCTTCCCCTATCACGCCATGAGAGAGTGATGTTTCAAGGTAGAGGTAGAGGTAGCAGACGTAAACAATTCATTGCCTTTCAAAGAGCCCCAAAAGTTATTAGAGAGAGGATACGAGGCCTTTCTTGCCCATATTGTAGCCACCAGGGCGCAGCTAGTGCCAACTATCCAACATTCCAACAAGAGGAGATGCTACGCTACTTATACGATCCCTGCAGAGGCAGCAGAGTTACCCACAACGAGACAGGCTGAGATCAACATCGAGGCGCTACCTAGTGACGATGCAAAGGCTTCTGAGACATTGCACCAGATGCCATCATTTGAATTTTATTAACTCTAGAGCCAGCTACAAGAGATGTATGAACTCGAATTCCGTTAGCCGAGTGACTTGCCCTAGGATGCCCCAATTCTACCTGTACAGAAAGATGAAGGTCTTAGGATGTGCATGGACTATAGTTGGTGAGCACTTGGGCAGCTACAAGAGTACATGGCCATCTAGGAGCTCGAAGATGAGGTGCATCAACACAAGGTACTAGAACACCCCTTCTTTTCTAGTGTATCTTATGTTTTGTCCATGGTTGTTGTGTTGTGTAACCCCTTAGGTAAATTCCGAGCAAAGAATTTTCTTAAGTGGGGGAGGTTGTTTGGCTTTCCATCTAATGGTTTTAATGTGGGTTCGGTCGCTACCTAGATCGATTTGCATGTCTGTCCCGACTATTGTTTCGATTTTTATTTGAGTCTCTACCTCATGAGTAAGGGTGTTTGTTGTGTGTTTCAACCCCTTTCGAATGATTCTAGAACCTATAGGACCCAATACCCTAAGTGTATGTAACTTACATTGAGTGCAAGGACGCCCCTCCCAGTGCCCTGGCAATATCAAATTTTAGTGTTAGGGTTTTGTTTAAGGGCAGAACCCTTCCACCTAAATTTGAAATTTTCTCCCTTCGCAGCCAGCGTGGTGCTCCAGCGCCTATGCACTCAGTCATGTGACCCCTTGGCATGAGATTTGGTTCACCTCTTAACCGGGTGTCGAGTTTCTTGGATGTCTATTGCCTATCCTGCAGAGGCCAGCCCAAGGGTGCTCCTAGAACCTTTTCCCTTTTCTATAAAAACTCTCCTTCTCCTCCACTTTTACACTTTGCTTCTTCTTTGTTCCGACCCTTCCCTTTCTCCTTTGCCCATTCCCTTCTTCCGCAGCCCTTCCTCACCTCCTCTAGCCTCTCCAACCTTGGCCGTGACCTCCTCTAGGAACTGGTTGAGGTAAAGGTCCCTGCTTTTTAACTCATTTCTACGTTATGTACTTCTTTTCATGTAGATTATTGATGTTATATATTTTACATGTACTTTTCCCATGTATATCCTTATTTTAGGAGTTAGTAGGCTTTGGAATCATCGCATTTGTGTGTTTATAAAAATATTTATGGATTTTTTATTAATCTATTGTCTTTGGCTTGCACTGTTTTAGGGTAAAATTTATATCTCACACTAAAAATGATATCGTTGCATGATCTTAGCTGTAAAAACCATGAAAATTATTACAAGACTCGAACCTAATTATTATGAAATAAATATAGATGAACCAATATGGTTGGCTATCAAGTCGACCGGTCATGGTTCGACTTAAGGTCACCTAGAAAATACCTATTATGAATGGATGATAGGGTGTGAAAATTTAATGAAGGGGTCGTTGAACCTAGGAAATACCAATGGATGATGGGGTGTGAGAATTTAATGAAGGGGTCGTTGAACCTAAGAAATACTAATGGATGATGGGGTCTGAGAATTTAATGAAGGGGCTCGTTGAACCTAGGAAATACCAATGGATAATGGGGTATGAGAATTTAATGGAGAGAATGGTTGAAGTGTATATATATGCAGGAAGAGGGAGTATTTCATCCCTCATCTCCGTCCCAGGCAACCTCCCCATTACTATGTGAGTATTTCATGTCTCATCTTATCTGTTTCCATTAGGATTCTTGCATGCAAGGTTTGTTGAAGACGCCCTGCCAAGTTGCTAGATCTCCAGCGTCTTATGCATGGGGTTCTTGTCGATTACTTAGTTGTTTTGTAAATGGACATGTTAATAATTAAATTATCAATGAGATAATGGGGATTTGGATGGGGATAATTTATAATTAATTATCATTAGAATTGTTGAAAATTTAATAAGGAATGAAGACTAACATGAACTAATTACATCATTTAAAATTGATAGTATATTAGTCATGTAAGTTGCATGTAGGTTCATGCAAAATAAAATTATACTAATGTATAATTTTATGCCCTCATTCAGATTAGGGTTCACAGGTCATAGTCAGACGAAATCACAAGTCAGGTACGTATAATAGGTAGAACATCGTATTTTCCTTATTGGTAGCCTTGGTCGGCCTGACCCCAGATTCGACCACCATGCACTGAGTGCAACCGGGGTCAAAGAATTGACTCAGTCCGACACGGGGTCGTATTATGTGCGTAAATTGTGTAATGCATTGACATTGTTTTGGAGTAGTGATAGCCGCCCCATAAAAAGGCTACGGCCGGGGTGAGCAAGGCACAGCGATTCCTCCATCGCACTGGAGTGCAGTGATAGCCTCCCCATAAAAAGGCTTCGGCCGGGGTGTGTGAGGCACTGGCACTAGAGTTGGCGGTGAGAGCTTCCCCACAAAAGGGGCATAGCATTCACCTGAGTGCAGTGATAGCCTCCCCATAAAAAGGCTATGGCCGGGGTGTGTGAGGCACTGGGACTAGAGTTGGCAGTGAGAGCTTCCCCACAAACGGGGCGTAGCATTCACCTGAGTGCAGTGATAGCCTCCCCATAAAAAGGCTACGGCCGGGGTGTGCGAGGTACTGGCACTAGAATTGGTAGTGAGAGCTTCCCCACAAACGGGGTGTAGCAATCACCTGAGTGCAGTGATAGCTTCCCCACAAAAAGGCTACGGCTGGGGTGTGCGAGGCACTGGCACTGGAGACGGTAGTGGTAGCCTCCCCACAAAAGGGCTACGGCCGGGGTGTGCAGATCACAGAGGATACCTCCTCCGCATTGTTTTGGAGTATAGCGGAATCGCTCCACCGCATATTAAAATAAACATAAGGAAATAGTGGAATGTACTTGATTTGTTTTATCTATTATACTACTTAGTGTTGTAATCACTAACGCGGAATTGCCTCCGCAGGTGTGCAGATACGAAAGTAGGTGATTGACAACCAGGGCATGGAGCAAAATAAATATGAGGACTCCTTTTATTATTTATTTGAGAAATAAGTGTGGCTACTGGGAAACGGTCTAAGACTGTGGGATCTTTATATATGTTTTTGTTAAATAAAAATGTTAGACATATTTACTTAATTGTGAGTAACACTTGGCGAGCTAGGCCCACAATGTTGCGACAAATGGCCGGGTCGTTACATTAGCCTTGTTGCGTCCATGAGAAGTAGATATATAAGTTTTATGAAGCATGTTTTGCCTGTATTTGCCTCTATCAGCATCTATGGGAGCCAAATTTGACGAATAGTAGCGGCATTATTGTTTCCAATAGCTTGCCTACCACTTTCCTCAAATGTTCTACCCTATTTTAGGTCATATTGGATGCAATCGTTTGCATGTTTGTAGGTTATGATATTCGCTAGTTCATGCTAAATCACCATGCTAAAATGATCTCATTAAAGGCTTAAACGAAACCTCTAAGTGTGTTACGTGTATGTTGTGCTATTAATGTGCTATGCCATACTCTGATATTGTGCTCCTAAGTGAACTAATGTTAATGAAATCTGTGAAAATTATGATTGCATGCACTAATTGTCTACTGAACTTTTTGTATTTATTAAAAATTATTTAGGTAAGTAGTTAATTCGATTATCCAAAGTGTACTGGAATACACTGTGAAACCCTTGTTCTCCAACTACGGATTTAGAATCTGAAACCCTAGTCAAATGGTGAAGAAATTGCATAAAATTTCTCTCGCTTCTTAGGTTGTGTCCCAATAACATCATACTAAAATTTGGGTGCCATTGGCTCAGTAGATTGTGTGTTATTGTTTTCCCAAACCCGTTAGATTCAGCCACCTCTAGAAATAACCTAGCAAATGCCTTCCCTTTCTGAGTCCACTCAGGCCCAAATCCCTAAAATTTGAACTTGAAATCTTACTGGATTTAAGCCCACGGTGTTGGCTAACAATCACCTTTTAGCCAGGTTCATTTGGAGTTTCCAAGCCCCTGAACCAAATTTAGGAAAATTGGTGTGCGGCCTATGAACACGATTTCCAGCACCTTAGTTGGACTTTTTTACTATGCCCCCCATGGGACAGCCTTTGGTAAGACTTACACTCATCCCTTAGAGTGTCAGGGCCCACTAGTCCAAATTTTAGCTCATTTGGATGCCATTTGTTCCGTCAGAAAAATCATCTGGTTAAGTTCGTTTGATTAAACCATAAATTTGGGCTTTTCCAATTAAATGTACTTGTAACTCTAAACCCCAATTAAGATACCTAATGAGGTTTAACACTACATCAAGAAAGTAATTAAGTTAATTAAGTGTCTTATACATTGTGCATGTGTTGAGGCTTTGCCTTGATATGCGTGCTTAGGTATTCCTAGTCTGATTCAGGTTCCATCTTTGTGCTAGGTTACGTGAGAAGAAATTGCCGGTCTAGGATGTGGAATTACACTCATCTAGGTTCTCGACATTGGCAATGCTTTATTGGATCTCAACGATGCCATGCTGTTTAGTTGAGTTTTTCGTAGCTTAAGAAAACTTTGAGGATGAGATCCCTTATTTGTTTTTGAACTGAATATCCAGAAATTTATTATGTAAGCCCCTTCCTAAGCCTATAATATAAGTACGGGTAAGTTTACATATTTCACAAATAAGAGAGCGTGAGTAGTATAGGTTATGTGAATTGCACTAGTACTCTTTCACACCTTAAAGTAGTGCATTGTACATAGGGTATTGTGAATGCAGCATGTTTTTAGAATTGTGGCACTAACTTAACTATTCCTAGCTACCTGAGTACTGTGGTGAATAATATATGGAGGATGTGAGGGTGTAAGCTTCTTGTATGAATATGATTTTTAGTGTGCATGTGTGATGACCTATATAATAAGTTATCTTTGTTTACGGCCTGTGAGTCTTTTTGAAGTTTCATGATTTTCCTTGGGTGTTAAGATACCCATCTACCAATATTGCTATATTAGTAGTTATTTTTTGACTGGTAATCAAACTTGTTGATTATTGATGGATTTTCTATATCTATGTAGGTATGTACGCACGTTAGTGGCCGGAGTTGGTGGACGGATCGAGAGGCTCATGGCAAGAGATGGTACCGTGTGTATGAGTTATCGTGCATTTGATTTATGCGTGTTGAGAAAATTTGTTATATATCGGTGATTTATGTATTATCAGGAACTATGAGACTAAGTGTTGCATTATTATTTAGGCTGGTGCTCTAAACCTAGTTATGATGTATGCAGGTATGTTAAATGTGATCGTGTGCCTTAGCATTATAGTTTATTGTCATTGTCGTGGAGGGTATTAATTTGGGGTACTCTAACAATCGTCTACATGGTGCGTAAGCCTCAAAGGCCCGAAACCTAACAGGGAGCATACTAGGCATGCAAAACTTATTTCGTTGTAGTAGTATGTGTGTAAAAGCCAGCTTTGGGTTAGGGTTTTACCCGCATGTAGGTTGCCAGTTCAGCCCAATTTTGAGTTAGTTTGAGTGAGTTCGTGCCACATCAATTTCATGATTATGAGTATGGGGCTTAGGTGGCCATATGAGGAGGTTATGGTGGTGGAGTATGCTCGACATGCAGATGGTAAGAACATGAGTTATCAGTGTATACACGAGGTATACAGATGATTTCTATGAGTTAGCCAGGGTTTTAGGCCTCTGTTGCATCGTTAGTATCCATTTTGGATTTTCAGGGTATTTCATTTGCATGCATAGGGATTTTGGATCACCGGATTGTGCCCCTGTGGGCCAAGCTTAATTAAGTATTAGATTTTCACGCGATTGAGTTCAGGGTTCGAGGCCCATTTCATTTTCTTCCCTCGATTCCAGCATATTGAATCACTTTTAGGACTCGAGTGAGTTTTGACTTTAGACGGTCTCGATCCGAGCTTCCCGTCCACATGTATATTGCATATACCCATAGGTAGGTCCCACTAAGATGATGAGCTGTCCGACGTTCTGATCGTGCCAAGTGGCAAGAACTGAGCCGTCCATGTCAGCCCTAACTTCACTATGTTATTTTTCCAAAGATTTCCCATATTTTCAGAACATTACACCCATAGCGCCGCTGCCACTTCGGCTTGCCCCTTGCCACCAGACCGACACCACCATGACTACCTCGCAGCCGGCTTTCCATTCATACCACTCACGACCACTGGCGCAGCCACAGTCGCCACTAGTGAGGAAGTTTTTGAAGCCCGTCTCTGCCGCCACCACAACTGTTTGGGCTGTTTTCCGACGCTGGCAAGCCACCTCCAACCGACCCAACCGCCCACGTAGCTTCATATTGCCGAGAAATTCATTCAACTGTATAATTCATTTTTGTATTGAGTCTTGTCTCAACTGCTGATTTTCCTTCATCTTACCTAATTGGGTCTTGACCTATCTATGCATTCTATTCACATTTCTCATTAATTCTGGGCCTTAACTTACTTATTGTACTTATTCAATTTCTAAACATATTTATTAACATGTCATTGTTAGCAATCTTTCTACTGCAACATACATCATATCACACCAATACATCATCCTCAAAATATTAAACATGCTATCATCTGACAAGTGTGTATGCAAGAGATGTCACTACTCCTCCATCCAGGCTGGCTCATCCTACTCATGATCATCACCTATATAAAAACATGTCATTAACGAGTGTTACTGGTCCATAAATATAACTAATATCAAACTAGCTATGAGTGCAACCTCTCATATGAGGAAAAACATTCATATACTTCTCGTGAACTCTCTGAAGGGCACCTACTGAGGATCCATTGTGCTGCAGATCTGGTAGCATCTTGAACTGACTACTTTGCTAATGCTGATGCCTCTCTTGACATTTTGTCATTTTATTTTCTAGTCCCTCGGGACTATTAGTATATCCTAAGCCCTCTCCTTACCTCCATAATTCTCCTACCCTTGAGCAGGAAGACCGAGTTCTCTCAGACAATCACCTTTAGTACCCTTTGAACCACAAGTGCAGACATGCACTGTACTAACAGTACCTGAAAACCTCCATGTTTCTCCAGGTGTGAGCCCACTCACTAATCCAGAGCCCACTTTGACTGGCATGTGTACCGCTCATGGTACATACGAGTTGGTTTTCCCATCTCTCGTCTCACTGCAAACTCGATAAAACTATATATAGGTCTGAGAAGGGATTTATATAATAGGCTTGAAGGTAACTTGTGGTGGATCTTGTTTTCAAAAACATACTCGAGGGATCTCATCCTCGAGGGTTATTAATGCGGAAGATCGATTGATTAAATGACCCGGGTTAAGTGGGATTCGATAAAACACCACTTAACTTGTCTTGTAAGTAATAAAACAATACACAATAGAATAGAGTGTAAAATAGAAAATGAGTCTTAACGGACATGGTAGAAGCTCCAATCGTATCCATGCGCATAGGCGGCAAGTTCCTACTTTGTACCTATACATCAAGACTAAATACTAACGCCTAGTATAATGCATGAATGCTACACTCCTCATCAATCCGTACAAGACAACATCTATTTGCATGCATTTAAATTCAAACTCTAATTCACTATAATCATCCGTTAACATGCATTTAAATTTAACCCAACACCTATTTACAATCACACCATTTGCATCATAAAACAATTCATTATCAAATAAAATCGGATAAAATTCTATACCTAATCGTCAGTCATGAGCCAACAGCAACAAGGTTGTGGCCAGCTTAAGTGAGGATCATGGGGAAGAGGGAAGGGAGAACAAGGAGAAGGAAGTTGGATGAGGAGGTTGGTGGTGGCTGGATGGTGGCAGTGTTGTAGGTGTGGAATAAATAGATGTTAAGAGGGAAAATGAGTGGTCGGGAAGAAGGTCAGGAGTTATCTCATAAGGTGTCAGGGGAAGAAAACAAATGGTTGGGGAGAAAAAAGTGGTCGGGGAGAAAAATAAATGGTCTTCTCGTAATTAAAACTTGACTCGACTCTAACTCGAGAAAAATAATACTAACTTGTAATAGTTCTAAAAAATCCAAAAATAAGGGAAAATCCCATAAAACATAATACACACCACAACATTACAATGACATGCTCTATATCTAATAACCCACCCAAACTGCCCGTAACGCATCCTAATGCGGTATTCGGCACAAAAATAATTCTATGATCTAATTAAAATAAATAAAGAAAATCTAGCAAACTCTCATATATTCTGATAACTCATTCTACTGTTGTCTAACTAACATTATCATTATATACTTGGGTATACATGACTCTCATAGTTCATAACACAAGACCGGCCTTAGCTCGATATGCGTGCTCTAAAACTGACCCGACTGAAAATAACAGTCGAACCGACCAGTATAGACTATAAAACCTTAACTTGAGTCACGAGTTTTACAAGAACTCTTAAGTAAAGTAGTATTAAAAAGTAGACATTCTTTTTAGATAAATTCAAGTGTTATTAGGATTTAATTAATTAATTGGAGTAAAATACCAAAAGTGCCCCTACTTAATGATGGAATTATTATATAAGTGTAGAGAGAGGTCAGACCCTCTCTCTCTAAATAGCAATTGAGGTCAAGAAGGGGGAGATCAGGTGGCTAGGTGTAAACCCTATGACTCGCGTCAGAGTTTTACTACAGCGAACCAATCGGTTCAACCGTTAGTTCGAGTCGAGTCAGTTTAATGAACCGCGTGCTGAGTCGAGGCCAGCAGTGAGTTATGAATGATGAGGGTCAAGTGTGCCTGATTGTATGATGATAACGTCAAAAAGATGGTAAGAAATGAGTTATCAAAACATATGAAAGTATGCAGTGTTTTTCTTTTTAAATGTTTGATCGAAGAAATAGTTTTAGGCCGAATAACGCATTAGAACGCGTTATGGGCTAGTTTGGTGGGTTATTAATTATATATCATTTCATTTGGATGTTGTTGTATTTGTAATATTTTATGGAATTTTCCCATATTTTTTAGATTTTTTCTAGAATTTATTACGAACTAATTATTATTTTGACTCGAGTATGAATCGAGTCAATACTTATTTATGAGTTTGCCACCGAGGTGTTTCTTCTCCCTCCCGACATTTCCTCACCTCCAATACCCTATCGCCGCCCCTATGGTTGTCGCCAATCGACGCCGCCCTGCCCCAACCAACCCCAGCCACCGTCTCGCCGCCACGACGCTAGAATTGCCCCACGAGCCGCGACACTCCTCAGGTCAATTCGTCACTGTCTAGGCCGCGCCACCACCACTGTGACCCCGACGACCACCCCCTTGACCTCCCCGACCTTTCCCCTCTACCTAGCACCACCACCGAGGCCGGCCATGGGCCCAATCGAAGAGAACGACCACCCGGGCCGAACACATCACCGCCGTCGATGGTCATCGCCGCCGCTACCATCCTCACCGTCACCACCATTGGATCGAGCTCATCGAGCTGGTGCCAACGATACCCCATACCACTACCACCTTGTCAGTCACCGGAAAACCACCGGGAAGCTGCCAGAAAACCACCGATAATCGCTAGAAAACCATCAGAAGCTACTGGAAAACTAGACTCACTGGAATTTGTCAAATCTTCTGCTGAGTTTGTCCAGCTGGACCTGATCAAACTTCAGGCGCTGTCGAGTGCCAAATTCGAGCTTCGAGATGCACGACAAAACCCTAACCGTTGCCAATTGCCGATGATGCGAGGTATAATTACCTCCGATTTAATTATTTAAAATTGATTATTATTAGTACATCATGCCAGGATTGTGAATTGTGTGTTATAATTATATATATATATATATATATATATAATGTAGATTTGATTAAGAATAAAATATGAAATTATTTGATTGAGTGGTGTTGAAAATGGAAGTTAAGAAACTAATTAAAGTAATGATCATGATCTAATGCAAACTAACCTAAGTAGGCTTGCTAGAATTGACATAGGTTGATGTGACTATGATGATGCGTGATGGATGTATGCATGATATGGGATGTATGGCTGCATGATGAGTGGGTGTTAGCTTTTAGTTTGTCATGTAGGTACGGAGTATGAGCTCGAGGACCCGATTGGAGCTTCTACTAGGTCTGTTTAGGACTCGTTCTCTGTTTCACGCTATTCTATTGTGTATTTGATTTATCATGTATAGGACGAGTTAAGTGGCATTTTATTGGATCCCATTTAACTCGGGCCATTTAGCCAACAATTTTCTGGATTAATAACCCTCGAGATTAAGAACCACCACAAGTCGCCTTCAGGCCTATTGTATAAATCCCGACCCAGACCTATATATGTATAAATCCCGACCCAGACCTCCTCCTGTGCCAGATAGATATTAGTTATTTTCCAGACCGGTAAAACTCGTTACTGACGATTTTCTATTTTATATGTAGGTGAGCACCTCGAGGAATGAGAGCTGTCAGAACTTTAGAGGAGCAGTACAGAAATCGCGCACGCAAGTACTTGCCGAGTGTATGTAGCGATGATGACATGTATTGAACTGTGTTGATGAATTTGATATGTTATAACTATGAATCTATTATGAGCATTTTGCATGTGAATGGAAATGGAAAGTGAAAAATGTGCAAGGTAAACTACGAAGCAAGGACAACTAGAATGTGATGGAAAATAAAATATTTGGATTATATTTTGATGCCTGTTGATATAATTATATGATATTTATTATTGACAAGGTGGCATCTATTGCACTTTTAGGGAGATTCTGTCCATTTTTCCATAAAAAATAATGAATTTTCAATTGAATTCCTTGCTTCTTGCATTGTCTTGTTTTTGCTTGCACATTATTGCATGTATGTAGGACCACATTAGAACCCAAGCATCCCATCCATGTATTTCATGTTTGCACCTCTATCTTAAGATGCCAAGGGCAGATCCGAGCCGGCTTAACCAAATCTAGTTCCGTCGCCAGTGACATTTCCGGGTCGGTTCACAAGTGAGCCGAAACGGGGTGTTACACTCGGGCTTAGTTTGGTTCATCCTCTTTTCTCTAATTTCTTCATCAAATCATCACATTTTTATAAAATTCATGTTTAGAACATGCATGTATTATGATTATATGAGTTTTCTATTGAATTTGGAAGGTTTCTTGGGAAGAGAAATCATTGATTTTGTTTTGTTTTGTGGAAGATTGTGTTATATAATGAATTCATAAGGTTTGGATTTATTGCATGTATGATTGTCTATGGAAAAAATAAGTTCTACATGTAATTCCTTTTGTATGCATGTTTTATAGAATTATCTTGATTAGTTTATTTAAATTTTAATGAATGCCTGTAGATTTATTATAAATTCATTCTTTGTGAAGTTTATATATGCTTTTCTATTGATTTAATATGAGAATTAGATGTATGTATCAATAAGTAGAAAATATATCATCTTTTATGCTTTAATGGTAAAATTGGATATAATCAATAATGGCATGTGGAGCTGCTATATGATGTAATTAATTTATTAAAATATTTAGAAATTGATTGCATGATAATTAAGTACAATTTAAATAAAATTCAAAATTTTATTCATTGCGGCAATGCCACGACTCTCCAAATTGTGCCATAGTGCTGCATATTCTTGTGTAGTGGACGATACCAATGCGACGACACTAAGAGCCAGGAGACCCAACGCTGTGGCATTGAATATTTGTGTAAATTTTGGCAAGGCCGGCTCCATGACCTTGAATGCTGAAAAGCTTAGTGCCACCACACTCATGTGCGTGATGATGTTTGTTCAACAACAAACCCCCTGGCCCTTTGAACCAGAGCCATGGCCCACTTGTTGCCTTGTCCAGTTCAGGCCAGTCTTGTATTAGTTTAGCTTTAGACCATGACTATGGGGCCCACATGATTATATGAGTATGTTATAATGGCTAGGTGTCCCTGATATACAGATAATAGCCTCAGTTATGCAAAAGTAGAGTATGACTCATCAACATATACTCGATGTATACAGTTGCTTGTGTTAGCTTAGGGTTTTAGGGCTAGATCGAGGTCATTGTTTCACTTAATATTTATTTGGATTTTTTTTAAGGTATTACTTTTGGATGCATCTTAGGGTTTTCGGACTACCGAATTGCCCCCGTCGGCCAAGTTTGATTTGAGTTTTAGATCACCAATAGTTGAAGTTAGGGTTTTCAGGTCCATTTAGCTTCTTTGTCTTTATTTCCATCTATACAGTCTCATTTAGCATTTAGCCTTTGAGTTAGTTTCGACTATTGTCGGTGTCGATCCTACCTTTCAGGCCATATATATATATATATATATATATATATATATATATATAGAAAAAGGCTACTATACGCCGCCACTTTTCAGCAGCGTATAGCAGTGCATTATATTTGGACCGTTGGATCAAAATCCAACGGCCCAAAATTTTTTCATGGATCAAAATCCTCCTCACCATCCTCCTCGCTGCCGGCGTCTACTGTGTCTTCTCCTCCTACGCCGCCGCCACCAACCTTCCCCTCGGCCCCTACTGCCTCCATGTGCTCGGCAACCTCCTGTGGCTCAGTAAGTCCCTCTTGGACATCGAGCCCTTCCTCCACTGCCTCCACCCCGTCTACAGCCCCATCCTTACCCTCTGCCTTGGCGCCCGCACCGCCATCTTTGTCTCCGACCCCGCCGTCGCTTACTGCCTCCTAGTCGCTGCCAGCGCTGCCACCGCCACCCGCCCTGCCAGCAACCCCGGTCCCCATGTCATCAACTCCAACCAGCACAGCATCAGCTCCGCAGGCCACGGCCTGCTCTGGCACCTCATCCGCCGCAATGTGGGTCCTTGACGTCCTCTCGCCAGGCTTGCCGCCAACTCGGCCGCTGCTGGCCGCGTTTGGGTTTTCTAGAGCTTTCAGTACGCCATGTTCTGCTTGCTCCTCTTCATGTGCTTTGGCGAGAGGTTGGAGAAGAAATAGGTGAGAGAGGTCGAGACCTCGCTTCGGTCACTGCTATTGAGCTTTGGACGATTCAACGTCTTCACTTTTTCCCGAAATCCGCCAAGTACCTGTTTCGGAAGAGATGGAACGAGTTGTTGGCGATGCTGAGAAGGCGAGAAGAGGTTCTGATTCCTCTGATCAGAGCTTGATCGGGAAAACAAAGGAAAGGAGCGGAGGATGAGGAAGAGCAGAGCTTTGTGTTTTCCTACGTCGATTCGCTTCTGAACATGGAGTTGCCGGAGGAAGGCGGTTGGCGGCCAACAGAGGGGGAGATTGTGACGCTCTGCTCCGAGTTTATCAACGCCGGCACGGACACCACCTCCACCGCCCTCCAATGGGTCATGGCGAATCTGGTGAAGCACCCGGAGATACAGAGGAAGCTGGCCGAGGAGATTGAGTCAGTGATGGAAGGGAAAGGAGGCGGTGGTGATTATGTGGGGGAGGAGGGTCTGCCGAAGATGAACTACTTGAAGGCGGTGGTGATGGAGAGGCTGCGCCGGCACCCACTGGTGCACTTCGCGCTGCCGCATGCGGTGAAGGAGGAGTTGGAGGTTGATGGGTACGTGATACCCAAGGACGCGACGGTGAACTTCATGGTGGTGAAGACGGGTTGGGACGGGGAGGTGTGGGAGGCACCGATGGAGTTCCAGCCGGAGAGGTTCTTGGAAGAGGAGGTGGACATCACCGGTACCAAGGAGATCAAGATGATGTCGTTTGGTGCCGGGAGGAGGATATGCATGAAAAAATTTTGGTCGATGAAAATATTTGGGGCCGTTGGATACCATGCGCTGCTATGCGCTGCCAAGGGCAGCGCATAGCAGCCGTTCTCTCTCTCTCTATATATATATATATCCTACGAGTTGCCATATGTCAAATTGCATCACACAGCAAGTTCCAAATCGTCCACGTTTGGCCTAGCTTCCCCTCCCATTTTCCTAGGATTTCTCCCGCATTTTTAGAGCGTTCTTAGCCCTAGCGTCGCTATCACTTTAGCTCATTGCCGGTGAGTCTTCGACCATCCTCTAGCCACGAAACTGGTACTATCATGACCACCTCGCAGCTGGCTATTGACTAGGACAGTCTTCGACCACCATCGATGTTGGTATCACTGCATTGGCCAATTACAAAGCGGTTTTCTTCCCTGGATTTCCACCATAGTCACTTTTGGGCCATTTTTTGGCTTGAGTGAGGCTTGTGTGACGAGGTCGATCACCCAGATCACTAGCCCCCTCCACGACCAAGCTTTTGAGACCAATGCCAACTGGCATCATGGCCACATTCGCCGTTGGGGATTCCATCATTTCTGGTAGCGCTTCCACCTCTTTGCAGGTGTTTTTTCCCCAGCTGGGGCTTGGGCTCTGTCAACAACCACCACAGTCACCATGGCTTTGTCATTGCTCATCGATTCCGGCCAATGGCAACCCCTAACTTGCTGCCTTGCCAATTTTCAGTGACGAGCACAGGCGGTCCCATTTACCCGCATCTGTGTCCGGCTCTGCTCGCACCCATGTGCACGACCATGTTTGCGGTCCAGCCAACTCATTTAGCTCAACCTTGGTAGCTTAACCCAGACCGAGTTGACTCGGCCCAACTCGGTCCAACTCCGTCTAGTTGACTCTACACCTTATTTTAGCCTGTTTTCATCAGTTTTTTCGACCCGTCCTGGTATTTCGAGGCTAATTACATTAGTTTAGATTTATATTCACATTATTTATCAAATTTTGATGTTATGACTGTTTTTTTATTTATTATTTATTTGTTATTTATTTATTTATTCATTATTTTTAATTTTATTTATTTATATATATGTCGTACATGATGCACGCTTGTATGATTATTTATTATTATTCATGATGTATTTACTTATTTATGTTAGTTTATTCATGTTTATTATATTATATTCACTTGTTATTATTTGTTTATTTATTGCTCGTAATGTTATTATTTATTTGTGTTTAGTTGTATATCCATAAGTTTGATATTTATATTGTTATTATTTATGATTAATTGCTATTTGCTATTTATTTATTTGCTTATTTATTTATTTTTATTTTTATTTTATTCACTTACTCGTGTATGTGCTAATCTTTACTTGTGTTTAGTCGCATATTTATTTAGTATTATTATAATTATTATTCGTGAATAGTGTCTTGTTTTTTTTCGTATATATTATTCATCTATGTATTCATAAGTTTATTTATTTATTTATTATTTATCTACTAATTTAATATTAATTAATTATTTATTTATTTTCTCGAGTGTTTAAATTGTTATTTATTATTTATTATTTATTTGATGTTATTTGTCCACTATTATTTTTAATTATTGTTCTTTTATTTACTTGACTTGTTTTATTTGTTTAATTGTCTATGCTTTTCATGTCACGATTTCCATTTGATCATTTATTTGTTTTGCATTGCTCTTTGCTGCGACGTTATTGTTGATGTGAACACATACCACATCCATACATTATATAGAGTTTTTAATCTTTTGCTTAGCAGTGGGTTCCAATGAAGGTTTCAGAGATCGAGCTCGCCATAAAAGGTGTCATCATGCATGTAGCTTGGACTTCATGTCCATCAAGACTCTTCTCAAGTTTATCGTTTTACTCTATCGTGACTTTGATTTTTATAGCGTAAGATGTGTTAAGTGGCTTTTTATTGGACTCCACTTAACATGAGCCATTTAGACGTATTTTTACTTCCGTAATTAATAACCTTGAGGATGAGATCCCTAATGTTATTTTTGAACTTAACTCTCCTTCATTATGCCTTTGAGCTTACTTATATGATCCCTTCTTAGCTTTATATATAGTTTTTATCAAGTTTTCAGTGAGCTGAGAGTTAGTGGACTTGACCTTGCATATATTGTTAGTGGGCACATATGCAAGTCGTAGATGCTCAGGATTAGTGAGAGGGTTGTTCCATTCCCAAGGGATCTTAACAACTCTACGTCTTAAGCTTCTTCACACTTGGAGAGGCATGAAGTAGACGAGTAGTATTGTGTATAGCGCATGTCTAAACTTGTAGTATCAGAGGGCACTGAAGGTGACTACTTGATAGTACTTGGCCTTTGTTCTCTAGGCCAAAAGTTATATGGAGGTATGGAGAGAGTTTACGATATGTGTTTATTCCCGAGAATGGGACCAGTTATTGCTAAGAGTGGCACAACACTAGTTCAGTTTGGGATGCTATATAGTCTGCAGCTTGATGGTTCCTCAGTAGATATTCTTTGAGTGTCTCATGGAGTTATTGGTTTTTCCTTCCTTATGCAAGATAGATTCCCCTTGCCAGTTTGTTTTAGCTATTTTTTAGGGCCAATGACATTTGTCGCAGACAGTTTTCCTATTATATATGTAGATCTTGTGTTCGTATGCGTTGGGTTAGCGTTGGTGAAGGACAGGTAATTGCTACACACACTTGTGCTTAGCGTGCCATTGTTTTCTATCGTTCTTTTGTCTGTGTTTGATGCATACCTTTATGTATTACTTGATGTATTGTGATGTATGCCCTAACTAGCTTATGCATCAACAAATTAGACATGGTATCAGGTGTAAAACCCGTGACTCGAGTCAGAGTTTTACGGGAGTGAACCAGTCGGTTCAACCGTCGGTTCGAGTCGAGTCAGCTTCATGGACCGCGAGCTGAGTTGAGGCCAGCTGTGAGTTATGAGCGATGAGGGTCATGTATGCTCAAGTGTACGATGATAACGCCTAAAAGATGATGAAAAATGGGTTATCAAGTATATGGAGGTATGCAGTATTGATTGTTATTTTTATTTGATCGTAGAATAGTTTTAGGCCGAATAACGCATTAGGACGCGTTGGATTATATTCGGGTGGGTTATTAGTTATAGAGCATGTCATTTGGATGTTGTTGTGTTTGTTTTATTTTATGGAATTTTTCCATATTTTTCTAGATTTTTTTTAGAATTTATTACGAACTAGTTATTATTTTGACTCGAGTCGGAATCGAGTCAATACTTAATTTACGAAACTGCCATTGAGGGTATTTTTCTCCCTCCCGACACTTTCCTCACCCAAACCCTCGCCGCCGCCTCGTTGTGTCGCCGCCGCCGCCGCCGCCGACGCCGTACTGCCGCCGATCGACGCCGCCCCGCCCCGCCGTGCCGTCGCCGTGCCGCCACGACCCACCCCGGCCACCGTCTCGCCGCCACGACGCCGGAATCGCCCCACGAAGCCGCCTCGGCCGTCGCCACTTCGAGCCGGATTCCGCCGCCGTCCGGCCGCTCGCCGCCGCTGTGACCACCAGTACCACCCCCTCGCCGTCGCCGACATTTCCCCCATCCTCCCGACCGCCGTCGAGGCCGGCCGGAGCCCCGATCGGAGCACACCGCCGCCGCCGCCCATTTTCGACGCCGCCGCCGACGGCCATCGCCGCCTCGGCTACCTTGTTTGACACCACCATCGGACCAAGCTCGTCGAGCTGGTGCCGATAGACCCCCTGATTGCCCCGTCCCGAATCGTCGCCGGAAAACCGTCGGAATCCGCCGGAAAACCGCCGACACTCGCCGGAAAACCGCCGGAAAATTGGATTCGTGGGAAATTCGCCGGATCATCCGCCGAACGCACCCGGTCCAATCTGATCGGACTTCGGACGCCGCTAGGTGCCGAATTCGAGTTTCGAGCCACGAAACGGAAACCCTAGCCGTCGCCGATTTTCGACGACGCGAGGTATAATTTATTTTAACTTAATTATTTGAAAGTATTGATTATTAGAATTGCATGCTAGGATTGGTGAATTGTGTGTTATAATAATATATATAAATGTAGATTTGATTAAGGATAAAATATGAAATTTGTTTGATTGAGTGGTGTTAAAAATGGAGGTTAAGAAACTAATTAGGGTAACTAGGTAATGATCATGATCTAATGCAAACTAGCCTAAGTAGACTTGCTAGAATTGATATAGGTTAATGTGTGTTGATTGATGCGTGATTGTGTTGATTGTGTGTGCATGCTATAGGATGTGTGATTCATCATGCGGGCGTTAGTTTTTAGCTTGATTGTGTAGGTACGGTGTAGGAGCTCGCCGCCTAGGCGCGTGGACCCGTTTGGAGCTTCTACCAGGTCCGTTTAGGACTCGTTCTCTGTTTTACGCTATTCTATTGTGTATTTGATTTATCATGTGCAGGACGAGTTAAGTGGCGTTTTATCGGATCCCACTTAACTCGGGCCATTTAGCCAACAGTTCTTTTCGGATTAATAACCCTCGAGGATGAGATCCCTCGAGTTTGTTTTCGAACTTCAGATCCAGCTCACGATGCCTTCGGGCCTATTGTATAAATCCCAACCTAGACCTATATATATGTATAGTTTTCGTGTTTTCAGTGAGAGATGGAATGAGGGAAACTCGCGACTATCGTACTATGCGAGCGGGCACGTGTGCGTCGGAAGAGCGGGCTCTGGAACTGGTGAGAGCCCACTTCGTTCCCGAGGGATCCGGACAACTCCACCTTTGAGTTCCTCAAACCCGGAGAAGTGTGGAGGTTTACGGGTACTGCATTGCAGCGCATGTCTAGACTTGTGGTTTCAAAGGGTACTGAAGGCGACTGCCTGAGAGTGCTCGGCCTTCGTGCTCAAGGCCAGGAGTAATATGGAAGGTGCAGAGGGCGGTAAGGAATGAGATTTGATGCGAGAAGCGATAGAGAAATGGCCAAGGTATGAGAATGAGAAAGAAAGGGGGACGCTGTCGACCCGAGGGCACGGCCCGACGGACGGCTCCCGTATGTGCCCTGATGAGAGTTCTTGAGGAAGTATATGGTTTTGATTCAACAGGAGAGTTTGCTCTCCTGTGCCAGATTGATATTAGTTATTTTCCGGGCCGGTAACACTCGTTACTGACGGTTTTTCTATATATATGTAGGTGAGGAATGCGAGCGATGAAAGCTGTCGGGACTGCGGAGGAGCAGCACGGAACCGCGCACACATGTACCTGCCGCGTGTAATGTATAATGATGGTGTGTTAATGCTATGTGAATGATAATTTTGATGTGTTTGTCTTAGATGAATTACTTGTTATGAAATGAACTGGATAAATATGAATGAGTAGGGAGCCTTGGAGTTCAGACTCGGCTCGGGTAAAAACGAATGAGATAATGATTTAATGTCTATGGTAGATTATTATGTGTTATCGTATTTTCATAAAATATTATATATTTTCTTTTGGTTTTTCAATTTGTTACCGTTTTGGTCTTGTTTTGCTTGTACATCATAGCATGCATGTAGGACTACGTTAGAACCCAATCGTTCTCATTCATGCATTTCATATTTGCATCTCCATCTTGAGACGCCGAGAGTAGATCCTGGTCGGCTTAACCGAATCTAGTAGATTAACGAACGGTTCGGTCGCCGGTGACATTTCCGGGTCGGTTCACGGGTGAGCCGAAACGGGGTGTCTACAGCAGTGGTATCAGAGCCAACTCTTGGCATATGTTCTCTGATACCAACAGTGGTATCAGAGCTAACCCTTGGTTGATTAAGATGGTAGATGCATTACAGGTTACATGTGTGCCGAAGCTGCTCCGAGCTGTACCGACAGGTATTTTTCTGTCTTTATGTTTTTGTTCACAGATTTTCTTACCTAACAGTGGTGTGACAGGGTGAGTAGATTAGAGTAGGGTACACAAACAGGATGGTGACACAGACCCGTCGGACGCAGATCAGGACCCCATCGCCTCCAGTAGTCAGACAGGATAGTCCCGACCATGGTCACAGTGACACAGCTTCCAGTCGACCTAGGACCACCATGCCACCAGCAGAGACGAGTGTACCGGTATCAGCTAGTCGTCGCACGGAGAGCCATCGCCGAGACAGTCGACGCGACAGTCACCGCAGTGGGAGTAGTCGACAGGAAAGGGATGCTGCAATAGCTAGGCTAGTTGAGGTTCAGATGCAAATGCAGCAGAATCAGGAGGAATTTAGGAGAGAGCTCAGACAGATAGCTCTATCAGTGGCTAGAGCAGAGAAGAGACCAGCCGTGGATGAAGAGGCGCAAGGAGAGCCAGTAGCGCCCATGGGCCCTCCGCCGCCGCCTCCTCCTCCACCGCTGCAACAGGGAGCTACCCCCGCAACAGCTCCTCTGGTTGCCCCACTTCAGGCAAGGATGAGACAGGACGCCAGTGGACCTGCGATAGCAGGTAGCGGGCAAACCGTAGGGGGAGTGGAGCAGTTGGAGGTGACAGTGTACCAGTTGGTACGGGATCACAGATTCCTCGTTATGAGCAAGCAGAGGGATCAAATAGATCTGTAGACGTGAGGAGTTTGGAATTGTGGCAATATGAGAGATTCGTGAAGAATGGCGGACGACCTTTCTTTGGGAAGTTGGATGCTGAGGAGGCATTCCTATGGATATCGTCGGCCATAGGAGTGTTTGATAGTATGGCATGCCCCGTAGAACACAGAGTGCGCGTCGTCACAGGAGCATTCCAAGACGAAGCGAGGATATGGTGGAGTTCGGTGCAGAATTCTGTATTTGCTCATCGCCAGCCTCAGGACATCACTTGGGAGGAATTCAGAGTGGAATTCGATGGAAAGTATTTTCCACCAGATGTTAGGAGAAGGAAGGAACGAGAGTTCCAGATGTTGAGGCAAGGGCCTATGACAGTAGTACAGTATGAGACGAGGTTTAGAGCGTTGGAGAGATTTGCACCAGATTTGGTTCCAACCGAAGGAAGAAGAATAGAGCGCTTCTATGAAGGCCTCCATCATGAGATTCGGATGGCATACTTGGATAGGAAGTTTACTACCCTCGGTGACGTAGTGAGAGCTGCAGGTGAAGCAGAGCGGGTGATAGCTACACGACCACGTCGAGATGTCGACCAGAGGCAGCAACATCCGAGGCCATATCAGCCAGAGCAGGGGGCACAGCAGAGACGACGTGTAGATGCGCCAGTAGCCATGAGAGCCATGGATGGCCAGGTACAGGGCAGCAGAGCCCCATTCTGTCAGAGTTGCCAACGCCATCATTGGGGAGAGTGCAGAGCAAGCAGAAATGTATGCTACAACTGCGGTCAGCCAGGGCACCGAGCCGCAGAGTGCAGAGTAGGCACTAGGGTTTGTTACAACTGCGGTCAGCCAGGACACAGGGCTGCAGAGTGCAGAGGAGGCACTAGGGCCTGTTACAGTTGCGGTCAACCGGGACATAGGGCTGCAACGTGTCCGACTAGCCAGAGCCAGCAGTTGACACTCCCAGCGCCTCAGCAGAGACTTGCACTTCCAGCTCCCCAACAGCAGTCACAGCAGAGTGGACCAGGGAAACAGCCGAGTATAGAAGAGATTCCAGTGGTCGGCAAATTTACAGATGTATTTCCTGAGGAGATTACTGGATTGCCGCCAGACAGAGAGGTGGATCTTGCCATCGAGTTGATGCCTGGCACAGCCCCAATTTCGAGAGCTCCGTATAGGATGGCACCTCTGGAGCTCAAGGAACTGAAGGAACAGCTACAGACACTGTTGGACCAAGGATTCATCAGACCGAGCGTTTCCCCTTGGGGCGCACCGGTGTTATTTGTGAGGAAGAAGGATGGAAGCATGCGGTTATGCATAGATTACAGGATGCTAAACCATGCAACGGTTAAGAACAGATACCCTCTTCCTCGTATTGATGATTTATTTGACCAGTTGAGCTTAGCAGTTGTCTTTTCGAAGATTGATTTGAGATCAGGATACTACCAACTGAGGATTAGAGCAGAAGACATCCCGAAGACTGCGTTCAGGACGAGATATGGACACTACGAGTTTCTGGTCATGCCGTTTGGATTGACCAATGCTCCAGCAACATTTATGGACTTGATGAACAGAGTGTTCAATCAGTACTTGGACCAGTTTGTGATCGTCTTTGTGGATGACATACTGGTATATTCTTCATCTAAGGAAGAACATGCGCAACACCTGAGGATTGTGTTGCAAACACTGAGAGAGCATAGGTTGTATGGGAAATTTTCGAAGTGCAGTTTCTGGTTGTCAGAGGTGAATTTTCTCGGCCACATCATCTCAGCATCAGGCATCTCAGTGGATCCAGCTAAGATAGAGGCAGTAGTGCAGTGGGAACAACCGAAGACACCTACGGAGGTTCGGAGTTTTCTAGGATTGGCTGGATACTACAGACGGTTCATTCAGGACTTCTCTTCCATAGCAGCCCCTCTGACGCGACTGACTAGGAAAGAGGAACGGTTCATATGGACAGACGAATGTGAGCGGAGTTTCAGGATGCTAAAGGAGAGGTTGACTTCGGCGCCTATCCTCGCATTGCCTGAGGGACATGAGGATTTTGTAGTGTATACTGATGCCTCAGGGATTGGCTTAGGTTGTGTTTTGATGCAGAAGGATAAGGTTATTGCTTATGCATCTCGTCAGCTCAAGGTGCATGAGCGTAACTATCCTACTCATGACCTAGAGCTTGCTGCAGTCATATTCGCTCTCAGAATATGGAGGCACTATCTATATGGGACATCTTTCAGACTTCTAACTGATCACCAGAGTCTGAAATATATCTTCACGCAGAAGGATCTGAATAGCAGACAGAGGAGATGGTTGGAGATGTTAGCTGATTACGAGGTCGACATAGCATACCATGAGGGCAAGGCGAATGTGGTAGCCGATGCATTGAGCAGGAAGCCAGGATTCTTGTACACCGCAGGATTAGCAGCATTGTCAGTGACCGAGCACACTACGAGCCAGAGACAGTTAGTTGGGATGATGGCGCGACTTACGATTCAGCCAAGCGTGCTTGAGCAGATTCGGATTGCACAGGAGGCAGATCCGCAGTTGAAGCAGTGGTTGGAACACGGAACACATCAGGAATTGGCCAGGGATACAGACGGATTAGTCAGATTGAGAGGCCGACTATTCGTGCCTAATGTTCCAGAGTATCCCGGACTTCGAAGTACTATTCTTCACGAAGCTCACACGTCGAGATGCTCAGTACACCCAGGTGGAGTGAAGATGTACCACGATGTCCGACGAACCTATTGGTGGCCAGGAATGAAGAGAGAAGTATACGATACAGTGGCTAGATGTTTGGTATGCCAGCAAGTGAAAGCCGAGCACGTACGTCCAGGTGGAATGCTACAACCGTTGGAAACCCCAGAGTGGAAGTGGGAGAGTATAGCTTACGACTTTGTAGTTGGTTTACCTAAGACCCGCCAACAAAAGGATGCGATATGGGTCATAGTGGATCGACTTACAAAGAGCGTACACTTCATACCGATCAGGATGGATTACCCACTGACCACATTGGCTACGCTGTACAGAGATCAGATAGTCAGGTTACACGGCGTACCACGGGAGATCATATCAGACAGGGATCCGAGGTTCACATCACGATTTTGGAAGGCCTTTCAGGCAGCTATGGGCACAGAATCGAGATTCAGCACAGCTTTCCATCCTCAAACAGACGGACAGACGGAAAGAACCATACAGACCCTGGAAGACTTGCTTCGCGCATGTATCCTGGATTTCGGAGGGAGTTGGGAAGAACACCTACCTTTGGTGGAATTCTCCTACAACAACAGCTATCAGGCCACGATTGGAATGGCACCGTTCGAAGCACTGTACGGCAGACCATGCAGATCCCCAGTGTGTTGGGTGCAGGGCAGCGAACCAGTAGTAGTTGGGCCAGAAATGATCCAGCAGACACAAGAGGTGGTAATGAGGATTAGAAGAAGAATGAGGTCAGCTCAAGATAGACAAAAGAGTTACGCAGATCAGCGCAGACGTGAGGTTCATTTCGCGTTAGGAGATCACGTTCTCCTGAAGGTCTCTCCGACTAAGGGAAACACGAGATTCGGGACGCGAGGGAAACTCAGTCCGCGCTATATTGGACCCTTTGACGTGATTGAGCGCATTGGACCAGTGGCATATAGGCTAGCATTGCCTCCTCACCTATCAGCTGTGCATGATGTCTTCCACGTGTCAATGTTGAAGAAGTATCACCCTGACAACTCTCATGTTGTCAGCTTCAAAGAGGTAGAGCTGCAACCGGACCTGACGTACCCAGAGGATGCAGTCCAAATCGTGGACCGAAGAGTGAAGATTCTCCGAAGAAAAGAAGTTCCCCTAGTACGAGTGCAATGGACCCGACGAGGAGTTGAAGAAGCTACGTGGGAACGAGAAGATGAGATGAGGAAGCGATACCCGGAGTTGTTCGAGCAACCAGCTTCACAACCAGATACTACGCCAACACGTACATTTAGATGAGGAACATGGTTGAAACTTCCTTAGTTAAAATTTCGAGGACGAAATTTTTCTAAGGAGGGAAGGTTGTAAAACCCGTGACTCGAGTCAGAGTTTTACGGGAGTGAACCAGTCGGTTCAACCGTCGGTTCGAGTCGAGTCAGCTTCATGGACCGCGAGCTGAGTTGAGGCCAGCTGTGAGTTATGAGCGATGAGGGTCATGTATGCTCAAGTGTACGATGATAACGCCTGAAAGATGATGAAAAATGGGTTATCAAGTATATGGAGGTATGCAGTATTGATTGTTATTTTTATTTGATCGTAGAATAGTTTTAGGGCCGAATAACGAATTAGGACGCGCTATGATTATATTCGGGTGGGTTATTAGTTATAGAGCATGTCATTTGGATGTTGTTGTGTTTGTTTTATTTTATGGAATTTTTCCATATTTTTCTAGATTTTTTTAGAATTTATTACGAACTAGTTATTATTTTGACTCGAGTAGGAATCGAGTCAATACTTAATTACGAAACTGCCATTGAGGGTATTTTTCTCCCTCCCGACACTTTCCCATCCCTAAACCCTCGCCGCCCCTGTGTCGCTGCCGCCGCCGCCGCCGACGCCGTCTGCCGCCGATCGACGCCGCCCCGCCCCGTCGTGCCGTCGCCGTGCCGCCACGACCCACCCCGGCCACCGTCTCGCCGCCACGACGCCGGAATCGCGCCCACGAAGCCGCCTCGGCCGTCGCCACTTCGGGCCGGATTCCGCCGCCGTTCGGCCGCCGTCGCCGCCGCTGTGACCACCAGTACCACCCCCTCGCCGTTGCCGACATTTCCCCATCCATCCCGA
The DNA here is from genome assembly GCA_033002965.1 of Piper betle. Taxonomy (NCBI): domain Eukaryota; kingdom Viridiplantae; phylum Streptophyta; class Magnoliopsida; order Piperales; family Piperaceae; genus Piper; species Piper betle. The sequence continues at coordinate 16,425 of JAURVB010008678.1, read as the reverse complement.
CCGCCGTCGAGGCCGGCCGGAGCCCCGATCGGAGCACACCGCCGCCGCCGCCCATTTTCGACGCCGCCGCCGACGGCCATCGCCGCCTCGGCTACCTTGTTTGACACCACCATCGGACCAAGCTCGTCGAGCTGGTGCCGATAGACCCCCTGATTGCCCCGTCCCGAATCATCGCTCGGAATCTGCCGGAAAACCGCCGACACTCGCCGGAAAACCGCCGGAACCGCCGGAAAATTGGATTCGTGGGAAATTCGCCGGATCATCCGCCGAACGCACCCGGTCCAATCTGATCGGACTTCGGACGCCGCTAGGTGCCGAACTCGAGTTTCGAGCCACGAAACGGAAACCCTAGCCGTCGCCGATTTTCGACGACGCGAGGTATAATTTATTTTAACTTAATTATTTGAAAGTATTGATTATTAGAATTGCATGCTAGGATTGGTGAATTGTGTGTTATAATAATATATATAAATGTAGATTTGATTAAGGATAAAATATGAAATTTGTTTGATTGAGTGGTGTTAAAAATGGAGGTTAAGAAACTAATTAGGGTAACTAGGTAATGATCATGATCTAATGCAAACTAGCCTAAGTAGACTTGCTAGAATTGATATAGGTTAATGTGTGTTGATTGATGCGTGATTGTGTTGATTGTGTGTGCATGCTATAGGATGTGTGATTCATCATGCGGGCGTTAGTTTTTAGCTTGATTGTGTAGGTACGGTGTAGGAGCTCGCCGCCTAGGCGCGTGGACCCGTTTGGAGCTTCTACCAGGTCCGTTTAGGACTCGTTCTCTGTTTTACGCTATTCTATTGTGTATTTGATTTATCATGTGCAGGACGAGTTAAGTGGCGTTTTATCGGATCCCACTTAACTCGGGCCATTTAGCCAACAGTTCTTTTTCGGATTAATAACCCTCGAGGATGAGATCCCTCGAGTTTGTTTTCGAACTTCAGATCCAGCTCACGATGCCTTCGGGCCTATTGTATAAATCCCAACCCAGACCTATATATATGTATAGTTTTCGTGTTTTCGGTGAGAGATGGAATGAGGGATACTCGCGACTACCGTGCTTCACGATAGGGCACGTGTGCGTCGGAATAGTGGGCTCTGGAATGGTGTGAGAGCCCGTTTCATTCCCGAAGGATCCTGACAACTCCACCTTTGAGTTCCTCAAACCCGGAGAAGTGTGGAGGTTTACGGGTACTGCATTGCAGCGCATGTCTAGACTTGTGGTTTCAAAGGGTACTGAAGGCGACTGCCTGAGAGTGCTCGGCCTTCGTGCTCAAGGCCAGGAGTAATATGGAAGGTGCAGAGGGCGGAAAGGAATGAGATTTGATGCGAGAAGCGATAGAGAAATGGCCAAGGTATGAGAATGAGAAAGAAAGGGGGACGCTGTCGACCCGATGGGCGACGGCTCCCGTATGTGCCCTGATGAGAGTTCTTGAGGAAGTATATGGTTTTCATTCAACAGGAGAGTTTGCTCTCCTGTGCCAGATTGATATTAGTTATTTTCCGGGCCGGTAACACTCGTTACTGACGGTTTTTCTATATATATGTAGGTGAGGAATGCGAGCGATGAAAGCTGTCGGGACTGCGGAGGAGCAGCACGGAACCGCGCACACATGTACCTGCTGCGTGTAATGTATAATGACGGTGTGTTATTGCTATGTGAATGATAATTTTGATGTGTTTGTCTTAGATAAATTACTTGATATGAAATGAACTGGATAAATATGAATGAGTAGTGAGCTTTGGAGTTCAGGCTCGGTTCAGATTGAAACGAAAGAGATAATGATTGAATGCTACGGTAGATTATTATGTGTTATCGTATTTTGATAAAATATTTATATACTTTTCTTGTGGATAATTTTCATTATATTATTTTGTCGTTGCATGGTTTTGCTTTGCTTGCACATCATAGCATGCATGTAGGACTACGTTAGAACCCAATCGTATCCCATTCATGCATTTCATATTTGCATCTCCATCTTGAGACGCCGAGAGTAGATCCGGGTCGGCTTAACCGAATCTAGTAGATTAGCGAACGGTTCGGTCGCCGGTGACATTTCCGGGTCGGTTCACGGGTGAGCCGAAATGGGGTGTCACAGCAGTGGTATCAGAGCCAACTCTTGGCATATGTTCTCTGATACCAACAGTGGTATCAGAGCCAACTCTTGGTTGATTAAGATGGTAGATGCATTACAGGTTACATGTGTGCCGAAGCTGCTCCGAGCTGTACCGATAGGTATTTTTCCGTCTTTATGTTTTTGTTCACAGATATTCTTACCTAATTGTGTGTGTGACAGGGTGAGTAGATTAGAGTAGGGTACACAAACAGGATGGTGACACAGACCCGTCGGACGCAGATCAGGACCCCATCGCCTCCAGTAGTCAGATCAGGACCCTGGCCATAGCCCTTTTGTAGGGAGGCTACCATTACCGTCTCCAGTGCCAGTGCCTCGCACACCCCGGCCGTAGGCTTTTTGTGGGGAAGCTATCACTGCACTCAGGTGATTGCTACGCCCCGTTTTTGGGGAAGCTCTCACTACCAATTCTAGTGCCAGTGCCTCACACACCCCGGCCATAGCCTTTTTATGGGGAGGCTATCACTGCACTCAGGTGAATGCTACGCCCCGTTTGTGGGGAAGCTCTCACTGCCAACTCTAGTGCCAGTGCCTCACACACCCCGGTCGTAGCCTTTTTATGGGGAGGCTATCACTGCACTCAGGTGAATGCTACACCCCGTTTGTGGGGAAGCTCTCACTGCCAACTCTAGTGCCTGTGCCTCACACCCCGGCCGTAGCCTTTTTATGGGGAGGCTATTACTGCACTCCAGTGCGATGGAGGAATCGTTGTGCCTCTCTCACCCAGGCCGTAGCCATTTTATGGGGCGGCTATCACTACTCCAAAACAATGTCGATGCATTACACAATTTACGCACATTATACGACCCCGTGTCGGACTGAGTCAATTCTTTGACCCCGGTTGCACTCGGTGCATGGTGGTCGAATCTGGGCTCAGGCCGACCAAGGCTACCAATAAGGAAAATACGATGTTCTACCTATTATACGTACCTGACTTGTGATTTCGTTTGACTGTGACCCGTGAACCCTAATCTAAATAAGGGCATAAAATTATACATTAGTATAATTTTATTTTGCATGATCCTACATGCAACTTACATGACTAATATACTATCAATTTTAAATGATGTAATTAGTTCATGTTAGTTTTCATTTCTTATTAAATTTTTAACAATTCTAATGATAATTAATTATTAATTATCATTATCCAAATCCCCATTATCTAATTGATAATTTAATCATTAACATGTCCATTTGCAAAACAATTAAGCAATCGACAAGAACCCCATGCATAAGACGCTGGAGATCTAGCAACTTGGCAGGGCGTCTTCAACAAACCTTGCATGTAAGAATCCTAATGGAAACAAATAAGATGAGGGATGAAATACTCACACAGTAATGGGGAGGTCGCCTGGGACGGAGATGAGGGATGAAATACTCCCTCCTCCTGCATATATATACACTTCAACCATTCCCTTGTTGTGTCATATTCACTTCTTAATTAATTGGGTTCATATTATTGCTAAAGTGTTTTGCTTATCTACTTGATCATCACTTGTGCTTATCTTGTTTATCTTATCATTGCTTTGTGCTTAATTTGTTAAAATTATTTCTTATATCTTAGTCTATTCTTCCGATCATTATAAGGCCCTAAGGATTGTTGAGATCTAACTATTTGATTGAGTATTTGTTGTTAGCTCCCACTTGCATTGGGTTTGTGCCTTCACAACCGACCTTCAATTGATGGGTTGGCAGTCGAAGAGGGTGTGGATAGTAATATCCTTTAAAAAGTAAAGTTAGTCCCACATCCGGTACTTACTAAGGTAAGATCCAATATATTAATAGGGATGTATTTTGCATCTTCAACTTGGTTAATTACTTTTATCAAGATGACTAAGTTCATTCATTTGCACTAAATGTTACATGTGGTATGTCAAGAGAAAGGAATTTCGAGGTTGAAATTTTCTTAAAGTGGGTGGAATGAAATATCCCTAAAAAAATTAAGTTAGTCTAACATCAAATACTACTGGGGTAAATTTAATATATTAGTGGCGATGGTGCTTAAGGTCTTCAACTTCGTTAATTATTTTTAAAGAGATGACTAAAGCCTGTCATTTTGCACAAATTAGTCTGAGCCCTTACAAGTGGTGTTAGAGGGAACTCAGGCCCGTGTTGGATATTTCAAAAGAAATAAATTCTGAGGACGGAATTTCCTTAAGGTGGGTACAATGGAATATCCTCTAAAGAATTAAGTTAGTCTTACATCCAATACCTACTGGGTAAGATCTAATATATTAGTAGAGATGTACTTACAATCTTCAACTTAATTAATTATTTTAAAGAGATGACTAAGCCCTTTGTTGGCACAAATTGGGTCAGGTCTTTACATGGACAACCCCTAGTGCTGATGTGGTAGATGGAGATCAGAACACGTGGAAAACTCAAGAGAGCTTCGGCGATAGACATAACTTTGACAGTGAACAATAGTTTGGTGAAGCTTAGGGGGAACATTTGGCTAGTATTTTGGCAGACAAAGAGGGTGTGGGACCATATGGCTGATGTGGCAAAAGAAGATGTGACTAGTTTTGATCGCGGGTTTAGCTGTCAAAGAAGATGTGACTAGTTTAACTGAACAATCAATAGACTTTTAGCCAGTTTGACAGCCGATCGCTATAAAAAGTTACAAAAAACTGGTCGTTTAAAAAACAAACTTGCGGATTTAAACCCTAACAACTACTATTTTGGGAAAAGTGTTTGAAACCGATAAATAAGACCTTGAAATGAGTGTTTTGAGACACACTGGATGATGTTAAACCCCTAAAACACTCTTGGCAAATTGGGAAACTCAGACTTGTGATTAAGATTGGCTTTACATATTAGCTTAGATTCTTAGGCTTTGATTGTGTAATCCTAACAGAAAAGTATAAAATTCGAGCTTTGACAAGGATTTAACCCCGTTAACTTGAACCAGTTCGGTTCAGTTTAGTCTCATCCGAGCTAAGTTGATTCATTAATCGAACATTATTGATATTTGATTATTCGATTGTGTTGAGCTGATTGACATGTCACAACTATTTGTAATTTTTCTCGGCATTTTTAGAGCACTTTATAATGTGTATACTGGTCCGCACGATTCCGTTGAGTTGTGTGATTATTTATTATTTAATGTAATTTCTGGATAATTGAGTGTCCGACTTTGTCACAATTGCGGACGACCATGCGCCGACACACATCCGGGGGACCGACACGTGTCAGTCATATGTGAGGCAGCTCAAAATGGTAAAATTACTGTTTTACTCCTCCAGGCGCCCTACGTTTACTCTGTTCCGTCGTCCACCCTCGGGGGGTTACTATTTTCTGGTCGTTCATAAGCCGCCGGCAGGCGGCTGGTCGATCGACAGCCGGCCTTTCCTACTACCATACTCGATCAGCACCGCCGCTAACCGGCGTGCCGGAAATTGGATGCCAAAGTGGCTTCCTTGCACACGGACACCGACCAAAGTGGCCAGAATCGCCGCCGGTGAGGATTTGAAGTTTTTCGGCCATCATTGTTCGGAGACAATTCCGACCAATCGGCGACCCAATCGTCGGTGCTGTCATCACCACTATGATCGTCGTCGTCGACTTTATCGGAAGGGACCCTCGCCGGACCAGATTGGCTGCCGGCCACGGTTCGCCCTTAGTACTGTCCGCCGTTGCTAGTTTCTCCTTCGGCGTGCGGTCAACGGTCAGACGTGATAGAGCCTAGTCTCTTGTACACGTACCCGGCACGAACCCGGCTCGGTCATGGACTTGCCCCAATCGGATTTGGTCCCATTCGGTTCTGTTCGATCAATTTGGACCATTTATGCACTGCTTCTGGTCGGATTTGGAATTGTTCGAGGTATATTTTCCGATCGACATTGAGTGGGTATATTGTGGCATGTTTATACTTTTTTGCTTTTCTATATAGTTTACTTTGTTGATTATTTATTAATGTTTCTGTGTGTTTACTGATTTGACTATTTAGTACGTAATTTGAATTTTGCTGGAGGCTCCTGATTACCTGCTAAACATTTCTTATTAATGCTCAAATTACTGTTTAGAAATATAGTTTTGGTTTACTGTATTTTCTGTATAACATGTATATTATTATTTATTTATCAATTATTTATAACTGATAAATAATCAATATGTTGTGATCGCTACAAAATTCAGTCTATCAATAATTTTAGGCTATTCAAGACTGTTTTGAATTGTTTGCCATTTATTAAACTCACATTTTTTGAGGCTAGAGTTTTAACAGGATAAATATTTTCCTGACAGTTTTAACTGATTGACTAAGGATTGTTTAAGAGATTAACATCACATGATTGTTCAGGTGTTTGATTGATTGACTAGTTGTCGATTGTTTGACTGTTGACCAATTAATCGGTTAATGCTTAACTCACTCACTCACTTTTGATTGTTTTGGCCGAATATCAACTATTTTGATCGGTTAGACTAAATTGACCAAATCGACTAATTTAACTGTTTACTGTTTGATTGTTTAATAATGACCAGCTATTGAATGATTAATCAAACTATTTAAGTATTTTACTATTATAATTATTAAGATCACTATACACATGACCCTGACTACGTTTGGATATAAGACTAGGAAAGTGGAGCCACTTGGTGATCCTAACTAATTGCTAGGAGTTGGAATACTAAGTCCATAAGACTCGCTTCTGTTTGGTATTTACCAATCATGTGGTCTTGATTAGATTCCACATGGTTGTGTTATTAAACTATTAAAATTATGGTTACTATTACTGATGTTGTCTTTGCTAATGATACCGTTACCATGACTATTACTGTTATTGTTATTGTGCTGTTGGCGTAGTCGTATCACTATCTCTATCGATACCATTACTGTTATTGTTAACGTTCGTGCTATCGTTACCGTTATCATCATTGTATTGTTATCGTTATTATTAAAATTACCATTACAATTATTGAGACTATTACTGTTATTGCTTCCGTGATTGTTATTGTTACTAATAGTATTAATATGATTGATACTAATATTGCTACGGATATTATATTTTTATCAACATTAATATTATCACTATTATTTTTAAACTGTCATTATTACCATCATTATTATCATACTGATATTGTTAATGTTGTACTCGTTAATTGTGTCTAGGTATTTATTGTCACTATTTTACTTGTTGACTGATGTCCATGGACCCTAATGATGTTTATAGGGATTATAGATATGATTTTGTATTGCAATATTGAACTGTAATGTACTATGCTACTATATTGTTTGTACATTACTGTATTACAATATTATTCTGTGTTGTACTAATGGAAGTGTCTCACTGTGACCTAAGTAACCTCTCTCTTTGAACTATAATGGCTCTACCTTGAAGTATATGTGGTTTGTATAACTTGAGCTATATGCAGCTCATCTATTTATACATTAATTATGAGAGGGCCAATATTGTTTGTTACGGTCATTTGTTTTTAAAATACTCAGATTTGTATCCTTCTCGGGAGCTGGAGTTGTTGTGGGGATGCTTCGCTTCACTCAAACTTTGGTGTCTACATGATTACGGTATTTGAATTTTTATATATTATTTTACTATATAAATTTCATTAGAATTAACAACCACTGATTTTAAATTAATTTTCAACACCGAGACACTAAGGCAATTTAAAGATCCTAAGGATTTTTCCGAGTTTTGCTGCATTTTTTGCACTATTCTTGGGTAATATTTATCATAAATGAATTTGAAAATTTTGCTCAACTTATCTAGAGTAACACCTCCGGTCTAGTTCTTTTGAGAATCAGGTAGGAATGCTACAAGAAGATTGTGTGAAGCTAGGATAAAGTGTGTTTGAGCTTGATTTATAAAGTCCCAATTGTTGGGAGGGTGTGTGAGTGATAAGTTTGAGATATATCTATATTTTCCATAGGTTTTGTGCATAAACATGTCTAGTGTTTGAGGTTTTCTCAAGTTTTTATTGAGTTTTTAATTGGTTTTTGTTAGTTTAAGTGGATTTTGATTTATATTTAGAGTTAGATAATTTAGTATTATATTAGGTTTTTAATTAGATATTATTTGTCTTCAAGGTTACACGGTTTATAAAGCAAGTGAAATGTGGGCGTATTGAGTGAGAAAATGAAGAAATAGCAAGATAGTCAGCCAAAGAGTGATTGTCACAGTCGCGGCACTTTAGGTCCATGGTATGAGTGTTGTGGTGTTGAAAAGTGGAAATAAATGAAGAATAAACCATTGCCATGGCGCCGGAAGCCCCGGTGTTGAGTGTTGCCATGTTGTGAAGGCGAGAAGACAACTGTCGTGGCAGTGGATTACTCGGTGTTGAATGCCACAACGCTGGGGCAACGTGGTGAAAAAGTAATTTAGCGTTGTGGTGCTCATAAGTGAAGGCCGCGACACTGGTAGGGGAAAAATTTTGGATAATCACATATTTTAAGAACAAACTTCTACAAGGAAAATCCCAATATTTCAAGTTATAAAAGGGTTATTCATGCATGAGATTGGAGAGTTTTTTCATATATTCCTCATACTTTTGGAAGATCTTTTCAAGGGTTATAGTTTTTTCAACGTGGATTAAAAAGAAGAGATTTAAGATTCAAGAGAAAGAAGAAGTTTGCCTTTTAATATCAAATCATAAGAGTTTTCTTCATGAAGGTTGTATTTTATTTTGTTTAATACTTTTATTTATTTAATTAGTTATTTAAACATGGTGATGTTTTGAACAGAGAAACAATATGGAGATAATTAATTGAATAATAAATAGATTATATTCTCTTTGTGGGGATCAATAAGATACATCCATAAATTAAATACAAAGTGTCATGTTAGGAATTGTAGGAAGTTGATAGAGTCAATTTAAATATTGCATTGAAAGAGGGGTTTAATCGTAAGGAATTCATTAAGCTTAATGCATATTAAATTAAATTAATAGATGGTGGTGCACCAAAAGGGGTATCCAAAATTAATTAACATAGTTAATTAGTGTACCGAAAGGGGTAATTATATAATAGAAATTCTACCATCTTATGAAATGTAATAATTAATTTCAGGATTATAATTATTTTTTCAACTAATTGGTTTAAGAGGATTCAATTCTCGAGCATAGTTTTCACATATTGAGAAATCTAGACTTTTGATTAGACTCTATTTTCTTTTATCTTTATTTTAGATAAGAATTGAATTATATAAAAATCATAAAAATTTGTTTTCTCTTGCTTTAGATAATTTAGTTTAATAATTTTAATTGAGTAAATAATCAGTCCTCTAGGAATGATACTCTACTTATCATTATATTAATTGATTACGACTGACGCACTTGCCAATTATAATAAATTCATATTAGTAAACACTTGGCCTAGAGAAAGAAGGTGCTTGGATAGAGGACCATTGTGGCTTAAGGTGGGGGCTTGTGAAGGGAAGCTTAACTTCAAATAGTGGTTGCTCCAGGGGTGTTTGGAGTTGGTTACAAGATTCCTTGGCATTTGGTGTTTATGAATGTTGCAATATTCCTTGGCACGTGTGGGTTGGAGGGAACCTTGACACTTAATGCTTGTGAAAGAAGGCTTGTTAGAGGCTCCTAAGGGAGTCTTAGTAATTGCCTGTAAGTTGTACAAGTTAGTTTTCATAGTGAAAATAAGTAGACTCACCCAACCAAAGGACTTGGGGGGCTAAAAGAGAAGCACGAGTTAGGAACCTCTTCAAAATTTCTTATATCTTGATCTCTTTTCCTTCTTTCTTTGTGTGCTTGATTTCATTTTGATTTATTTGATTGTACATTTCTTATAGTTCTCTTGTATTTGACTTGTTTGCTTTAGAGAATTAAGTGAATCAAGGTAAAGGCCATTTAGTAACTTGTCTGGTTTGATTAATTCGCTAAAACAAGTAACTTTGTAAGTTTGAAATTGGGTTGCCTCACACACCACACTTATTTGGGTTTATTATGTGTCTTCATCATCTATTATTTGTAGTTATTGCTTTATCTTTTATTGTGCATAAGTCATATCGCTATTGTCCAATTTGTAATCGTTATAAGGGTCCAAGTATTGTGGGGATATGACTTATTTGCTAAGTGATTTGTAATTACTTCTCTTCCACATTATATGCCTTCATTTTAGTTGTCCATAAAATGTCGTGCATGCATTTATAAAATATATTGAGTTATAGTTGTTCCAAGAGTGAGCATAATGAGGGTGAAAAGCTAAGATTGAATCGAACTAAACCACAATTTTAATTTGGTTTAGTTTTCACAAGTTGAGGATACTACTAAAGAGAGGGTTAATATTTTGTTCAGAACTAAACCAAACTTGACCAACTGAAATAAATAATATTTTCTAAAAACTCAATTATATGGTTAATGTCATTGGTAAACAAATAGGCAAGTCTAGAGGTATGATTTTGATAACACATTAAAAATTAAGGTTTTTATGTTCATGGAAGTATTTTTTTCTAATATTTCCATTGTTGATTAGTTAGCTACTGAACCAATCAAACCAAAATATTTTGATTTGGTTTAGTTTAGCTATAAAATTCGACCCCAAATATCTATTTTGTAATTCAATCAATCAATTTGGAACTAAATAATTAAATGCTCACCCCATGCAAAATGTATATTTGACATGATAAAATTGTTTATATTGATAATGTGCTTACATTTGATTTAAATTTTATAGTTGTAATGACCCCAAGTGTAACAAAATGAACAAACTCATTTCTTCATTAGTGGTTAACCAATATTGAACATACAGATGTGTAATGCGCCAATTCAGCGCGTTAGGCGAACCAAATCAAATGGGTAAACCATTCAAGGCGCTAGAAGATAGAAACTCGAGGGATTCTAATACGCAGACAACCACCCAAATGCATACAGAGATTCTTAAGACTTGGCTCATGTAAATAGGCCTAAATGAATCTAAATTATAAAGGAGACAAAGATTCCAAGAGAAAATTTGGTAATCTCCACTCTAACTGCAATATTGGAAAAGTTTTCACAACCCAAATAAAATTTAAAAATTCAAAAACATTCATAGATCATTTCACATTTTTCTTTTTCTTGCATAGAGGCATTAGGAATTTTACCAAATTCACATTAGATTCATGGGTCATTGCATCACATTTTAACATTCTTCAGGCTATTGGTTTATCTGGCCACACATAATATGGTTAAGCGTACCCATGAGATCCTAGGTTGGGACAAATTTTTATTAATTAAATAAATTAACCAAGTTGGGCGAGACCGAATAAAGTAGATACATCATTTTTAAAAATTCATATCTCTTGGAATATGTGCCAAAAATTATGAAATTTTTGGATACAAAATTAGACATCATGAGGAATTGAAGAAAAAATAAATTAGGTAAAATTGAGTTCTAGAGAGTGAGATACAATTATTTTAAATTGACTTTATAACAAAGTTATTAGATAATAGTGTGGAGGGGTAGAATTAACTTTTTATATGTCTATAAAATAAGAATATTTTAATATGACGAATTTACGGTGAATAATAAGGTCTAGAATGATGTTTTGGAGATGTTAAGGTAGTATTGAGAAGTAGACATTCCTTTTAGAATAACTATACTCATATTAGGATTTAATTAATTGATTGGAATAGAATACCCAAAATGCCTCTACTTAATCATGTAATTAGTACATAAGTGTAGAGAGAGGTCAACCCCTTCTCTAAAAAGCAAATGACTCAAGAGGGGAGAGGAGGAGGAAGCTAGGGCTTGCTAGGTTCATCTTCTTTTCTCTATTTTATCTATCAAATCAACATGTTTTTATATTTAGGAAGTGCATATATTATGATTATATAACTTTTCTATTGAATTTGGATAGTTTATTGGGAAGAGAAATCATTGATTTTCTTTTGTTTTGTGGAGGATTGTGTTGTATAATGAATTCATAAGGTTTGTATTTGTTGTATATGTGATTGATTATGAAAAAAAGTTTTGCATGCATGTTTTATAGAATTACCTTGATTAGTTTATTTAATTTATAATGAATACACGTAAATTTATTATAAGTTCATGCTTTATGAAGTTTTTACATTCTTCTATCTTGATTTAATAAGATAATTTGATGTATGCATTAATAAGTAGAAAATCTATCATCTTTTATGCTTTAATGGTAAAATTTGTCATACATAGTTGTTATATGATGTAATTAACTTGTTAGAATATTCAAAAAATTATTGTGTGTTAATTAAGTATGAATTAGATTAATTTTGGTTTGAATTTTATTGCGACAACATTGTGGAGCTATGCCCCAGTGCCGTAGTGCTACTTATGTTGTTGGAGTGTAGACGAAGCTTGTGCCATGGCGCTGAAGCCGGGATGCTCAACACCGTGGCATTGGTAAATTGAGTGAAATTTAGCAAGGCCAGTGCCATGGGGTTGAAAGCAGGAGTAGCACTGCAGCAAGTTGGTGTGTGAAGTTGTTTAGCAACAGGGCCGCGGTGCTTTGAGCCAGAGCCGCGACATTAACCCAAAAACCTTGATTTCTTGATTAAATTAATAGTTTTTGTTTAATAATTGTTATAATTATGTACATTTTGTTATTTTATATTATTATTTGTTGATGATGATCTGTAAAACACTTTTGATTGATGATAATGTGTGTGCATGCATATCATGACATTTCATTATATATAATTAACCGAATATACATATTAGTATATAATTGGGGTTCTTGGAAATCACTCACAAACTAGTTCGACAGAACAAATGAGGCATTTGAGGTATATATAACTTATATGATATTTAATTCGCATAGGAAGTTGTTGATTAGTAGGGTGAGAGGTAGAGTTTTTGGCATTAGTGTAAGTGTGCAGGTTAGGGTTACCACTTACCTGATCAAGATATGGCCAGGGGTAAAAGGCTCACCCCAAAACAACAGTAGGTTCAAAGATTTGAAAACTAACTTAGCTCAGTACGTTGTTGAACACTGGAGACTGGTTGGGGAATAAGTGTATTGTTTCCTAATGAGGGAAAGAGAAACATTTATGATCATAGATGGTAATTCTTTCCGGCACATCAGCTAGTTTATTGAAACATAAGTTAGCTGTAAACTCATATTTGAGACGTTTTTAATTTGTTCATTGTTATTATATGTACTTAGTGGTTCATCACTAATGTGGAATTGTCTCACAAGAACTAACTAGAGGGATTGAGCATTGGGAAGAAACAGTGGCGCGGACTCTGCAGCTGGACTACTAGTTAGACTATATTGAGTATTTGTAATGGTCTATTGCTACATATTACAACCTATCACTCTTGCCTCATTCCACTTGTTTGTGCAAATAAAGCAAGAACATTCCATTATGAATGACTCTTCTTCATGGATATTTACAACTCTACTATATGTCTACGAAAAGAATCACAAACTATTTCATCCAAAGACCATCAATCTGCAAATGTCTATTGCTAGATTGAATCTCTTTATCATACAAAAGGCAGTTACTCTTATGAAACATTAAAAATTGATATGAAAAAATCAACTCAAAATCAATCATAAAAAGATAGAAAATAACAAAATTACATCACATACTAACTAAGATCCATTGTTCATCCTAGACAATAAAAATACCCTATAAAAGGTTTACAAAGCATCATTAAGCACAATAGGAAAACAACACAAGTAGAAGAAGAAGAAATAGAGTCCAAATTTGGATCATTAAGGCCGTAGCATGGTTCTTCTCTCCATATGTGCTTACTTTCTTGTAGTTTGATTATAGGGTTTTTTTCTTAAACTGTTAGCAACTCTCCTTCAAACCAGAAGATAGGAAGAATTCAAACTTCTAAGGTTTGGAAGGAAGAGAATTAAGTGAAGAAGGGGAGCTTCCCTTTTCTTAATCTCCCCTAAAACTCTTATTTATAACTTCCATGAGTTGTGTTGGTTCATTGCAACTTCCTAGCAACTTCTTGGAAACTTCCTTATTATGCACTTGCTAGGATTGCAGCCCGACACAATGATTGCAGCCCAACTAGTGAGTGCGTGTGTCACATGATAGAGTGAGTGCGTGTGTCACCTAATACATGTAAAAGTCTTCTTCAATCATTATTATTAGAGGAGATTTATAAAACCCCGAAAAAAATAATTAGGTTATTTAATTTAGGGTTTTGTAAATCTTACAACGAACCATAAATATTATTTAATTAAATTAATTCTTAAAAAAATCAATATTATAAATTATCAATTATGACCTTTAGCATATCGTACACTGAATGATATAATTATGACTAATTACGTTCTTTTCTATAAAATTTAATGTAGTGACTTCTTAAATTCCACATATATTAATAAAGTTTAATATAGTAACTTCTTAAATTCCATACATATTAATAAAATTTAATATAGTGACTTCTTGAATTCTACACATATTCTTCTAAATAAAGGAGAGTTCTGTTGTTAAATGAAACATCCTCTGGATAATTTGTGAGCACATTTGGCTTTAGAGAAATTACATCCATATTAAGATCATGTGTCGTAGTTGTGGGTACCTCATCACAATTCCAGGTCCGTATAATTATTTGAAATGTTGTATTTTTCTTTTTGGCAGCCTTGGTCGGCCTGAGCCCAGATTCGACCACCATGCACTGAGTGCAACCGGGGTCAAGGAATTGACTCAGTCCGACACGGGCCCGCACCCTTTAAAATTATTATGTGGGAGTCTTGGTCGACTCGAGTGTCCGATCACCATGCGCCGAGCGCAACTGGGGTCGACTCAATTCGACACAAGGCAGCACTCCTTGAAAAATTGAACACCTGCCCCCATGCCGAAAGGGGTGATAGGGTGCAATGGCACTAGATGGCTCATTATGCACTTGTGATACCGAGAGGGTGAGTCAATGACAAATATCAGTAACTACAAGCCGTGGGCTACGTAGCGTGCGTGCGCATGCATGGGATGATAGCTGGATGGGGTGGCCACCCCTCCCAGCATATAATGAGCTCGGTATAGGCTCATAACAACTAAAAGACTCTTGAAATAATAATAGGGATTATATTGACTTGTTTCATTTAATTATGCGGCTTAGTGGTTTTATCACTAACACGGAATTGCCTCTGCAGGTATGAGCATGGAAAGATGGGTAGAGTCGGGACAACTGGAGGACTCTATTATTGGACTATTCTTTTTCAAGATTATTTGCATGGTAGTGGGATTTTGGTTTGGTTCATGGGACTTAGATTATTCCGAGCATTTGTATATTAAATTTAATATTGTGGATTTAATTAAAATCTTGAAAATTAATAAAAAATTAATTTATGAGACACTTAGTTTCATATAGTAACACTTAGCTCATGGCTCGGAACAGGCGGGTTGTTACAGGTAGTATCGAGCTGTGTTTCCTACGAAACCATGCAAATCAATCATTACATTGTTGAAAGTCTAAGAGTCCACTGTCCCAAGGGTAAAATTTCTTTATATACGAATTAGTCATTCTTTTATAGTATTAATTTTTATTATTTTAAATGGTAAATAATTATGGGTGTGCCACTTATGTGTCATGCTAGGTGCACGTGACACTTAAGCCAATGAGCGTATATGGGACACCTTTATAATCAGAGGTGTTATCTAGGTAATATGGGTGGTATGGGACACCTGTGCGATATGGATAACAGTGTCATGGGAGAGTGTGCCCCACTTTAGCTATGCATATGAGTGGCAATGCTTAAAAATAAATAAATAATAATAATAACAAAAAAATTCTACTCATGACCCTATTATATTTTCGAGGACGAAAATTCCCAAGTTGTCGAGATTGTAAAAGCCCAAAAAATAATTAGGTTATTTTATTTAGGGTTTTGTAAATCTTACAACGAACCATAAATATTATTTAGTTAAATTAATTCTTTAAAAAATCAATATTATAAATTATTAATTATGACCTTTAGCATATCGGTACACTGAATGATATAATTATGACTGATTACGTTCTTTTCTATAAAATTTAATGTAGTGATTTCTTAAATTCCACATATATTAATAAAGTTTAATATAGTGACTTCTTAAATTCCATACATATTAATAAAGTTTAATATAATGACTTCTTGAATTCTACACATATTCTTCTATATAAAGGAGAGTTCTATTGTTAAATGAAACATCCTCTGGATAACTTGTGAGCACATTTGGCTTTAGAGAAATTACATCCATATTAAGACCGTGTGTCGTAGTTGCGGGTACCTCATCACAATTCCATGTCCGTATAATTATTTGAAATGTTGTATTTTCTCTTTTTGGCAGCCCTGGTCAGTCTGAGCCCAGATTCGACCACCATGCACTGAGTGTGTAAAACCCGTGACTCGAG